>JAKCPI010016430.1:0-46758 GCA_023213315.1 Euborellia annulipes | reverse complement strand
AAAGAAGATACCCCAATCATTATTGATGTGACTTCAAATGATACCGATAAAGATGGTGACTTAGATCCAAGTACGGTGGTGATTAGTAAACAACCACAGCATGGTACTGTCAGCGTTGATCCATTCACAGGTGAAGTAACTTATACCCCCAAACAAGGGTTATGTCGGTCCAGATGTATTTGAATAACAGTCAAAGACAAAGCTGGGAATGTATCTGATCCAGCGACTGTGGTAATTGATATCACAAAGTAATCCAGTTGCAGTTGATGATAGCGCTGAAACTAAAGAAGACACCCCAATCATTATTGATGTCACTTCAAATGACACTGATAAAGATGGTGCACTTAGATCCAAGTACAGTAGTGATCACGAAACAACCGCAGAATGGTACTGTCAGCGTTGATCCAATCACAGGCGAAGTAACTTATACCCCAAATAAGGGTTATGTCGGTCCATGCATTTGAATATACAGTCAAAGATAAAGCGGGCAATGTTTCTGATCCAGCGACTGTGGTAATTGATATCACCGCCAATCCAGTTGCGGTTGATGATAGTGCTGAAACTAAAGAAGATACCCCAATCATTATTGATGTCACTTCCAATGACACTGACAAAGATGGTGACTTAGATCCAAGACACTGGTAGTGATCACGAAACAGCCTCAACATGGTACTGTTAGTGTTGATCCAATCACAGGCGAAGTAACTTATACCCCAAACAAGGGTTATGTTGGTCCAGATGCATTTGAATACACAGTCAAAGACAAGGCTGGCAATGTATCTGATCCAGCGAATGTGGTGATTGATATCACTGCCAATCCAGTTGCGGTTGATGATAGCGCTGAAAACTAAAGGAAGACACCCCAATCATTATTGATGTGACTTCAAATGACACTGACAAAGATGGTGACTTAGATCCAGTACAGTGGTGATCACGAAACAGCCCCAGAACATGGTACTGTTAGTGTTGATCCAATCACAGGCGAAGTGACTTATACGCCAAACAAGGAGCTATGTTGGTCCAGACGCATTTGAATATACAGTCAAAGACAAGGCTGGCAATGTATCTGATCCTGCAACTGTAGTGATTGAGGTGGAAAGTGCCAATCCTGTTGCGGTTGATGGGATAGCGCTGAAACTAAAGAAGACACCCCAATCATTATGATGTGACTTCAAAATGACACCCGACAAAGTCGGTGACTTAGATCCAAGCACTGTAGTGATCACGAAACAGCCCTCAGAACGGTACTGTTAGTGTTGATCCAATTACAGGCGAAGTGACTTATACCCCAAACAAGGGTTATGTCGGTCCAGATGAATTTGAATATACAGTCAAAGATAAAGCTGGGGAATGTATCTGATCCAGCTCATGTAACTTTAGATATAGGTCCTACAGGTACCTTAACCGAGATACTCAAAGAAGCTGATTTAGGAGATGGTTCAACAGCCGCTGTTGTAAATGGTGAATTGAGTTTAGATAACCCAAGCAATGATGACTATTGGACGATAAGCAATGACATTGCCAACAGTGGATGTTACTTCTGGTGGTGAGACAATAAACTGGATTCAAACAGGCAAATATGGCGGCTTAGTTGGAACCACGCCAGCGGTCAAGAGAGTGATGTCGATTACTTTGGGTACACCAGTGACCAGCAATGGTAAAACCACAGTTCCTTATGAAATTGGTCTTAAAGCGCCAGTGGACCAATGTTGGTGAGAAACAGTGAGCGTTTAGATCTTGATTTTGGTATCAATACCAATATTGGCGACACTAATAACATTATTACTGTGGAAGATGATAAATCAGTAGCAGCGCCAATATCTGTAGTTGCAGATGGTGAGACGACTTTTTATGCAAACGTGATCATTAGTCTGGATCTCTCTAGCGAGTATGGGTGCGAAAAAGAGATGGTGGTATTCCAGATCCGGTAAATGGTGGCGAGAAAATGCGTATGAACGCAGCTGTCGAAGCGATTGAAACGATGCTAGATAAGTAAAATCGGTGAGCAACATGGCAGTGTAGCCCCAGGCAATGGAGACGTGAAAGTGAATATCATTGGCTTCTCAAAATTAGTCAAGCATCTTTCGCTACCTGGTCAAACAGATACATGGGTGTCATTAGACGACGCCAAGAAAATTGTGAGAGGATTATATAATTTTGGCACTCGACCAAAAGATATTGGTGTAGATACCAACTACGATGCGGCTTTACAAGAAGTTATTCATAGTTATTTGAATAATCAAGGTGCTGGTCCTGTTGTCGGTGTGGACGGCGCTAAGGTGAACACATAGTTTGCTCTTTGTCAGTCGATGGTATTCCAAACTTTGGTAATGGCACTGATGGAGATGCGTGATTTATCCAACCAACGTCACCATCAAATTATAGACCAGGCAATCAAAATATCGATATCGGTGAAGATAAGTGGACAGCGTTCTTAAAAGAACAAAACATAAAATCTATTGCGATTGGTATTGGTCCTCAAATGGATGAGGGTGCAGATTTCTTAAAACCAATTGCTTTCGATGGCGAAAAAGGCACCAACAAAGATGGTTGCCCGAGTGACATTATTTTAAAAGATATGTCTGATCTCGGCGGTATTATGTCTGAGTTGGTTCCAGAAGCTACTGATACTCAGGGGTCTATTCGTACGATGATGTGGGCAATATTGTTTCATCTTTCGGTGCCGATGGTGCTGGTCAGTTAATCATTCAGATTGATGGGTATGACTATACTTATGACTATGCAACAAACCAAATCACCAGTAGCAATAGCAATGCGGATATTTGGCAAGATGCTGGTAATGGTGTACTGATGGTGAAAACAGAGATCGGTGGTAGCTTTAAATTAAATATGTCAGCAGATAAGTTTGGTGACTTTAGCTATAACCCAGCTTCGACTCGTCCTGTAGGTAAAACCCAAGAAGAATTTACATTTACGCTTGTCGATAAAGATGGCGATAAATCTAGTGATAAATTGCTCATTGATATTCAATTAATTCCTGAGGCAACGTGCCAGTAAAATAGTACTGAGCATGAGTAATCAGTTGGATCATTTAGAGGTTTTTAATGCAGTTGGCCATACTTTAGATGGCTTTGCCAATACGCCAAATCCAGCCGAAGCTGTGAATACAAACCATATCAATGTCTCACAACATTTAGAGCAACCCAGTGTTGAGCAGCCTAACTTAACTTAAAGTCTAATACTAAGCTGCACAAAAAGCGCATTTTCTACATTCTGTAGTGAATGCTTTTTGTATATTTATCTGGGTTTTAGTGTGGTTTGGCATGCACGTGATGGTGCTATACCACATTTAAATAATACTTCAATGCAAATTTATTAAAAATACAGTTAAAACAAATGGTTATGTTTATAGCCATTGATTGTATTTCTGGTAGCCGATAGAACTCATCAATGCAAATGAATAGAAAACTGACACGGTCAATATCTCTGTGTTTTATAGGGATGTTGGCAATACATGGCCCATTGCTACATGCAGCGACGTTAAAAGAGATACTCAAACAAGCGCTGGTCAATGATCCTGTGATACAGGAGGCTCAGGCAAATGTGTCTTTTGCACATAGTACGATGCAGACGACTAAGGCTGAACATTATCCGATTGTCAGTGCTATAGGGACTCAGGTACTCGGTCAACAACATAAATCATGAAAGCAATGCACGAGAAACGCATTTTGCTCCTGGTCTACGCGCGACAGTCAATGTTTATGCTTGGGGTGGGATCGAAGCAGCCGTTGATCGAGATAAGAAAAAAAGAAGCTTATTATCAATATACTGCTGAACAAACCAGAGAAGACCTTGGTTATAAAATCAGTACATTGTATTTAACCGCATTAAGAACCAAAGAGTCTTTGGGTGTTGCAGAACGAAATTTAAAACGTCACGATAAAATGCTGCATGATTTAAATATTATTGTGCAACATGATTCAGGTCGGCTCAGTGAGTTGGCTCAAGCTCAGGCACGTCGACTGAAAAGTAGAAACAAGCTATTGCTGAATTACGACGTACGTTAGGTTTAACTGTGAGTCGATTAGAAGTCTATACGCAAGATTTTTTAGCACCAGATACGATTGTTGATCCTTTTTATGGAATGACATCTCAAGATTTTATTACCCAATACCATCGTGCTGAAGTTGATCAAATACCCAGCTATTTAGCACAAAAAGCAGAACATGAAAGTGCACTTGAAGATATTAAAGTGTCTAAAGCGGCTCAAATGCCGAGTATTAATTTAGAAGGGACGGCAAGTCCAGATAATAAAGAAATCTATTTAAGAATGTCATGGGACATCTTTAACCAAGGTTCAAAGCATAAGATCTCACAGAAAAATCAAACCAAGATCGCTGTAGCGTCGCGTATGCAACAAAGCTTACGCGATACCATTGAACGTAGTCGAACAGCCATGTTTGATATGTCTCAAAATGAACAACGCGTTAAATTAGTGAATCAATATATTGATGTTCAACAAAAAGTCGTTTGGGCTTATGAACAACAATTCAAAATCTCTCGTCGGACATTAATTGATGTACTCGATGCTTATAACGAGCTTGCAAATATTGAAGCAACAGAAGTAGAAGCTCGTAATGATTTTAGAGCTGCAACTTTAGAGTATTTATTGGCTCAAGCCAAAATCAGTCAGTGGGCTGGTGTCACAAACTAACTTGGTTTCCCGATTATTTTCAAAGTATTTATTTAAGTAGAACAACATGAAATCTATTATTTCACATATCGCATTAACGACTAAATTATTAGGTAGTCCGATTAGTGAAGCTGCTTTATTGGCTCGGGTTGGGCGTGATCAAGACTTAAAGATTGATTATGGCACGCTCACAGAGGTTTTACGGAGTTATGGTTTTGATAACCAATTGTCGAAGCGATCTTTACAAGATATTCCAACACTTGCTTTACCTGCTACGATCTTATTAAAAAATGAAGAAGCTGCGGTGATTACCGAAGTTACATATCATGCTGACGAACGGACTTATCATTTATTGCAAACAGATGGGATGACCAAAGTCATCACTGCGATGCAGTTGGAACAATTGTACTTAGGATTTTGTTGGTTTATTAAGCCAAAAGTTCAATCAGATTTACGTTCTGATTTACCTGAATATCATTTGCCTAAAGCTTGGTTTTGGAAGGTGATTTGGCGATTTAGAAAAATATTATTATCAAGTTGTATTGGCAACATTGATGATTAATTTTTTAGCTTTATTAAGTTCATTATACGTTATGAACGTATATGACCGTGTTATTCCAAACCAAGCTTTTGAAACATTATGGGTGTTAAGTATCGGTGTGATCATCGCGATTAGTTTTGAGTTTACTTCTAAATTAATTCGTTCTTATTTAACTGATATTGCAGGTAAAAAAGCAGATTTAATTATTAGCTCGTCACTCTTTAGACGTGTTATGCAGTTACGTTTGGTCGATCGTCCAAGTTCGGCTGGGGCTTATGCCAATAATCTTCGTGAGTTTGAAGCGGTTCGCGAGTTTATGACCAGTGCGAGTTTACTGACCATTGTTGATTTGCCTTTTCTATTTTTATTTATCAGTGTGATTGGATTAGTCGGTGGCAAGCTGGCCTTTGTGCCCTTGGCCTTAATCCCAATTATGATTGCAGTGGGCTTCTTTGTGCAAAGACCATTGGCTCGCTATATCAATGAGTCTATGAAGGAGTCATCTCAAAGACAAGGCTTGGCAGTTGAAGCAATTGATGGAATTGAGACGTTAAAAACCAATAATGCCACAAATTGGGCGCAACAACGTTGGGATAATTTCACTGCAAAAACTTCTGTATCTTCGATTAAAGTTCGAAATTTAAGTAATTTGGTGGTGAATTTTGCCGCAAGTATGCAGCAGTTAAATACTGTCTTCTTGGTGGTATTCGGGACTTATTTAATTCACAGCGGTAATCCCGATTATAAAATTACTATGGGGGCATTGATTGCTTCGGTGATTTTATCTGGTCGAGCACTTGCGCCATTATCGCAAATAGCCAGTTTAGCGATTAAATTTCAGTCAGCCAAATTGGCCTTACAAGGGATTAATAATATTGTTGCAAGACCTATTGAGCGGGATCCTAGCCGTCAATATATCAGTTTAGCATCGGTCGAAGGTCAGATTACTTTTGAGCATATCCAATTTCAATATCAACGAGATGCAGCACCAGCAGTCAAAGACATAACCCTAAATATTAACCCAGGTGAAAAAGTTGCCATTTTGGGACATATTGGGAGTGGAAAAAGTACCTTGTTAAAACTCGCAAGTGGTCTTTATGGAGGCCAATGCAGGTCATGTTACTTTAGACAATATTGATATACGTCAAATCGACCCAAGTGATTTACGAAGCAAAGTCAGTTTACTTAGCCAAAGTCCTCGCTTATTTTTGGGTACGCTTAGGGACAATCTCGAATTGGCAAGAACTGATCATTTTTCAACTGATCAACAGTTAATGCATGTCTTACATCAGTTTGGCCTCGATAAGGTGATCAATCAGCATCCGCAAGGCTTAGACATGCAACTCGGTGAAAACGGCTTAGGTTTATCTGGCGGGCAAAAGCAACTCATTGCTTTAGCAAGATTAACCTTACGTGACCCACAAGTTGTACTGCTTGATGAACCCACCACTGGATTAGATCAAGAAACAGAATTATCTGCCTTAGATGCGCTTCAAAACTGGGCAAAACAAAGAACATTATTGGTGGTTACCCATCGTCCCCAAGTCCTTGCATTGGTTGATCGTATTATTGTGATGGAAAATGGCGCCATTGCGATGGATGGTCCTAAAGAAGAGATTCTTGCGCAAATTAGTTCAACAACAGCCCCAAAATATTCCTCCTGCAAAACCCAAAGTTCATAGAGTGAGTGTAAGTGCTCGGATCCGTAAATAACCTGATGCTTTGAACGCCAAGATTTGGTCGGATGAGAAATGATGTTGTTATGATTATGCAGATTAAGTAAGTGAAAGAAATGAAAAAACAAACTAAACAGCCACCAATCAGCCAATCTGATTTGAGCTGTTAAACGATTTGAATGGCGCTTTACAGCAAGAAAAACACTATGGCTATTTTGCGGTGATTGTTTTGCTATTCGTCTTAATCGTCGTATTTTTAATTTGGGCGTATAACAGTACCTTAGAAGAGGTGACGCGAGGCGGAAGTATTATCTCTAGTAGTCGTGAGCAAATTATTCAAAGCTTAGACCCCGGAATTATCATGGAAATGAGAGTGAAAGAAGGGGATGTTGTTGGAAAAAAAATCAAATTCTACTCAAACTGGATGATACTCGCAGTTCTGCTATTTTAAGAGAGAGCGAGGCTAAGGTTGAAAATTTAACCGCAATTGCAGCACGATTGAAAGCGGAAACTACAGAGACTAAGCCGATATTTCCTCAAGAGATTTCAAGTGAATTAAAGCAAAGAGAATATCAGGCTTATACGGTAAGACGGCAGTCGATGGTCGATGCGATCGAAGCATTAAAAGCCAGTAAAAGTTTCTTGATCATGAGATTTCGATTACCCAACCGCTGGCACAGCAGGGTTAGTTTCAAATGTGGAAGTATTGCGTATGCAACGACAATCGGCAGATCTGGGTGCGCAAATTTTAGATCGGAAAAATCGCTATTTAACCGATGCGAATAATGAGTTGGTAAAAACAGAAGCTGAGTTGGCACAGGCTCGAGAAAATATGGCGATGCGTGCGGATCCTGTTGATCGTTCATTTATTCAAGCACCGCTTCGCGGTATTGGTGAAAAATATTAAAATTAATACAGTAAGCGGTGTGGTCAATGCAGGACAAGATATTTTAGAAATTGTTCCTTTAGATGACAAACTTTTGGTTGAAGCTTATATACGCCCGCAGGATGTGGCTCTTTTCTTCGTCCCGGATTGCCTGCTGTTGTTAAAATAAGTGCCTATGATTATTCGATTTATGGTGGCTTAGAGGGGTGGATGAACTGATTAGTCCCGATACTCTGAGTAATGACAAACGTAATAGTGAATTGAAATTAAACCAAAATGAAGTCTACTATCGTATCTTGGTCAAAACCGATGCAAATAGTTTAGTGGATAAACAAGGGAAAAAGCTTCCGATTATTCCCGGCATGGTGACCACTGTTGATGTAAAGACCCGGTGAAAAGACCGTATTTCAATACTTGATTAAACCGATTACGCGGATGAAACAAGCTTTACAAGAGAGATAAAGCCACTTACTTAAACGGTTAAGTTAGAGTCATTTCATGTTTTGATCTATCCCCTAAATATGACCTTGTCGTTGATAGGTCAAGATTGGGGGGGAGGTGATTTTTTGCTAAAGTAAAAACTTATGTAGAACAATAGATCATTGTTTAATACTGAGTTATCGCGTTCAATTAGCCTTAATCCAGTGTAAGTTTATTCAATAAAATTATTTCGAGCTAAACCAATGGCGGTTAATCTCAGCTAACTCGATGAGGCCAAATTGACCAATGTTTCATGTAGATAAACCCAATAATATTGACCTGATTCAACTTTGATACAAGCCGTCGATATCCGTAATGTATCAGGTTCATGGCTTTGTTGATGTTCTTGATAGTGAATCCAGCAGTGGTTGTCTGCTTCAAATAAAGCACGCGTATTTAAGATTTTAATTTTTAACGCAGGTTTATTACCTATATTTTGACTAAACAAGGCATTTATTTCGGGTAAACCAATGACATTGCCTTGCGTCGTAATCATTTTAAAATTTGGGTCAAAACTGGCTAAGAGTTGATTTAGGCTTTCTTTTGCATTTTGACCAGTAAATACATTTTCAATCAAAATATGTAAATCGATGACATGTTGTAATGCATTGTCCATAGGATTAGACATGGGTTTTCTCCTTAAAAATGGAAATTAATGATAAGAGGCACAGCAGAGCTGCAATCATAAAAGTTTGCTGATAACGTAGTAAGTCATTTGCAGCAGGCAATAGACTAAAGATTGAAATAAGGACAACTGTACCTAAACTAAAAGCGACTTGTCGATTAATGTTCCACAGCACACTGCCTTGTAATAAGTCTTGGCCGTTAAAATCGATAAGGGCACTGATTTGGGCAGTATTGGCACTTAGACCACCGCCCATTCCCATCAGTAGATAAGCAACAATTAAGGTACTTAAATCATTGGCATTTGAGACCCAGAACAACAGTGAAATTCCTAAACTATGTAGCGTAATACCGATTATAAAGAGCCGCTTTTTATCAAGATGACGATAGAGAAGCCCACCACTGGTCATCGATACCAATGCGCCTACTGCATAGAGCAGCATAAATAAGCCAGTCTGTTTTGCATTAAATCCAAGGTTACGTTGTAAATTAAAGATATTCAGTAAATTCACACCAGTAAAAATACCGGGTACTGCGTAATAAACGATAAATGCATTGCGTAAATTATAATTTTTTAACAATTGCAAATTAAGAATCGGACGAGCAGATCCTTTCGCGTATTTGAGGTAAATCAGAAGCATTGTGACGGAAAGCAGAAAGCTACTGATCGCGAGTACAACATTATGGTAATCGTTAAATAATGACAAAGAGAGTAACAAACACAATAGGCTGACATTGACCATAAACAGTCCTAAAAAGTCAGGTTTCCCAGACGTTTTAGCTTGAGTTTCTTTGATCCATCGCCATGCTAAAAAAGCAGTGATCATGGTAAAGGGGATATTGGCGAAAAACACCCAACGCCAAGATAAAGCATCAATAATCATGCCGCCAATCGTTGGTGAAAAGGCTGGTGCAATTAATGCGATTGCCATGATCATTGTGGAGATACGTTGCCGTTCATGGTTTGGAAATAGTGCAAATACCAATGCTTGACCGACAGGGATTAATAATCCGCCAGCCACACCCTGAACAAATCTCCAAAAATTAAACTATGGATTGATTCACTCATGCCAATCAACCAAACGCTGACGGAAAAAAGCAGCATTGAATAACACAGCAATTTCCGATCACCCAATACGCTTGCTAACCATAAGCTCATGGGCATGATTAAAACCAAACCCAAAATATAAGCATTGCTTACCCATGCAACCATCGATGGGCTGACTGAGAAAGCTGTTGCTATATCGGGTAAGGCAATTGCAGACATGAAAATATTGATGCAATCAATAAAGAACCCAAGTAAAAACACTGTTGCTATTTTATAGCGATATGACATAGCGACCTCCAAGATGCAGGAGGGTACGATTCAGGCCTTTTATTGTCGATGCATGCGAAGTAAAATCATTGTTTAATAATTTCAAACAATCAGTGTGATTATGCAAAAAAACCTAAAACAGATTATAAGTTTTTTGCAAGTGGTTGATTCAGGATCATTTACCAAGGCAGCGGAGATTTTGGGGTTAAGTCGATCGATGGTGAGTATTGATATCAAGCATTTAGAACAGCATTTAAATGTGAGTTTGCTGATTCGTAATACGCGTAATATCGCACTGACTGAAATAGGCAAAAGCTTTTATGAGGATTTCAAACACATTCAATTGCAAATCGAAGAAGCTTTTGAGCGCAGTCAAAACTTAGCCACAAGTATCACAGGGATATTGCGTTTTTCATCGACCAATGAATTTGGACGGAAATTCATCTTACCTTTGCTGGGTGAGTTTTGCCGCCAATATCCTCAATTACAGCTACAATATTCATTTAATTCTTCCTTAGATGATTTAGTCACTGAAAAATTAGATTTGGTCATTCGGTTGGGAAACTTAAAAGACTCATCCATGCGGACACGAAAAATTGCTGAATATCCGATTTATTTGGTTGCCAGCCCTGAATTTTTACAACGTTATCCAATCAATAGCATTGCTGATTTAGCACATGTTCCTTGGATTGGTCATCGCTTATTGAATTGGCAGGATGCGCAATATGTTTTACAAAATGATCAAGGTGAAAAACATACATTGCCTTTTGTTAGAAGTCAGTATGAATCTAATTCGGCAGAAGCGATACACCAGATGACACTTGCTTCATTGGGTGTTGCGATATCGCCAGCTTGGTTGGTCGATGAAGATATTCAGCAAAATCGTTTAACTCGGGTGTTAGCTGATTTTGATTTACCTGTGCAAAATGTCCAATTGCTCTATCCGAATACGGGAACATTACCTGCAAAAACTCGTGTCTTTATCGATTTTTTGGTGCAACGACTGTGTCTTTAATCATGTCAAAATAGGCGCTTGCTATTGCGTATAGATAAAATGCATGGTCAATTGTTAGACTAGATTTCGCCAGATCAATTGTTTATATAAAACCAACAGGATATCATCAAAAAATATCACAACTCATCTGTATACATCTCAGTAAAATATAGCAAGATGAGCTTCGGTCTAAAAAGAATTTATAAAATGGTGTTGATGTTCTATGCGTGAGCCGTCCTCCTTTCCGCCAGTTTCTGTGCCCTTGAATCAGCAAGCATTGATTCAAAATGGTGATATTGCACCGCAAACACTGGTTGCCTGTGAGGAATGTGACACGCTCTATCATCGAATTCAGCTGACTCAAGGTGAGCGTGCTTATTGTCTCTGTTGTGGTGCTGAGCTTTATCGGCAAAGCAAGCCGTTTAGTGTCTTACTGGCAATGGTAACAACAGCACTGATCGTATTTGTGATTGCCAATAGTTTCCCGATTGTTAAGGTGGAATTGCAGGGTAATGATTCCCAGACAACACTACTGGGTGCTGCATGGGCAATGTTTCATGCCGGGCAAGGGCCCGTAGGTGTGTTGATTCTTATCACGACTTTCGTGGTGCCTTTATTAGATTTATTGCTGCTGTTCTATGTCCTTTCATCAGTTCATTTTTTTAAAGTTCGGCCTCGTTATTTAGTTGCAGCATTTCGTACCCTGTTTTTATTTAGAACATGGGGAATGGTTGAAGTATTTTTGATCGGGGTATTGGTCACCTTGGTTAAACTGGTGGGTATGGTTGTGGTGATTCCGGGCGTTGCATTATGGGGATTCTCCATACTGAGTGTATTGCTGGTTTATATTGCCTCAGTAAAAGTCAAAGATCTTTGGGATGAGATCGACAGGAGACTCTCATGAAAACTGAACAGTCTCAGGCTAATTTTTCAAAATACTCAGCGAATACAGACAATAAAAATTCGTTGCAATATCCAAGAGCCAAAGATTTGTCTTTGGTGCTTTGTCATTGCTGTGGAACGCTCAATAAACAGCTTCCAGAGGTTGAAGAAAAACATGCTTCACATTGCTTGAAATGTCATAGTGTGCTGCATCAACGTAAACCAAAGAGCTTAGACAGAACCCTTGCTTTGGTGATTGCGGCGAGTATTTTATATATTCCAGCCAATGTACTTCCGATGACTGTCACAGATTCTTTGTTAGGCAGTCAGCAAGATACGATCATGAGTGGTGTGATCTATTTTTGGCAGAATGGGGATTATTTGGTTTCTGCTGTTATTTTTATGGCCAGTATCTTTATTCCCATGTTAAAACTTTTAATTCTGTGTTTTCTGTTGATTGCAGTAAAAATGCAGTCTTCTAAACGATTGCACTTTTCACCTGAGCATTGCTCAATGCTTTATCGGATTGTTGAGTTTATCGGTCGATGGTCGATGATTGATGTTTTTGTGGTGGCTTTATTGACCGCCCTGATTCAGATTCAATCACTGGCAACTATTCTCGCTGGGCCGGGCGCGGTTGCTTTTGGTGCAGTGGTGGTTTTAACCATGTTTGCTTCACTGAGTTTTGACCCGCGTATTATTTGGGATAATTATTCTGCTGCCCAGAATACGCGCAACAAGAACGGGCTTTCCCTGCAAGGCTTAGATGTGATTCACGTGGATCATCCTCCCTTGAATCATGATTTATCTAATTCCAGTCAATAAAACAATGATGGGTGTGTATGTCTGAAAATAAAACCAATAACGAAAGCTCAGATCATCAGGATCCTCATGCTGTAGATGAACCGCAGCAGATTTTACCTGAACCTGAGAAAAATAAAGGACGCTGGCGACCATCGTTGATCTGGCTGATTCCGTTTATTGCCTTGCTGATAGGACTGTCGTTGGCAGTCAAAGCGGTATTAGATACTGGTCCGACCATTAATGTTGCTTTTAGAACGGCTGAAGGGCTGGTTGCAGGTAAGACGACTGTTCGTTTTAAACAAGTGGATATCGGTCTTGTTCGCCAAATTGATCTTGCCGATGATCATTCACATGTCATTGCCAAAATTGAACTGCGTAAGGATGCCAGTAATTTTGCTGCAAAAGACTCACGCTTTCTGGGTGGTTCGCCCCCGCATCGGTGCCAGTGGTGTCTCCGGAATTGATACCTTATTGTCGGGTGCTTATATTGAGGTTGATGGCGGTAAGGCAGAACAAAAACAGGATGAGTTCACTGGCTTAGAAGTTCCTCCAGTCATCTCATCAGATGTACCGGGTAAAATCTTTTTCCTCAAAGCCAATAACCTAGGCTCACTGGATATCGGTTCTCCTATTTATTATCGTCAGATCAATGTGGGTCAAATCACGGCTTATCAGTTGGCCAAAGATGGTAAGAGTGTTGAGTTACAGACCTTTATTCAAGCACCTTATGATAAGTTTGTGACCACAGATGCGCGTTTTTGGCAGGCCAGTGGTGTCGATGTCAGCTTAAGTGCATCAGGATTTAAGCTAGATACCCAGTCTCTGGTGAGTATTATCGCTGGCGGGATTGCTTTCGGTTATCCTGAGAATTCACATGCTGCTGTTGCTTCGGATCAAAGTCGTTTTAATTTATGGGATTCTCGTACTGAAGCTTTGAAAGAGCCAGATGGCAATCCACACCGTATCATCATGTATTTTGATCAGTCTTTACGTGGCTTGTCGGCAGGTGCACCGATTGACTTTATGGGGATTGAAATTGGTAATATTCAGTCGATTAATGCGGAGTTTGATGCAAATTATACTCAGATTCGGATGCGGGCTGAGGGGGTCATTTATCCATCTCGTTTAGCCAATGGCAAAGAACTTGATCCTGATGGTGTGATTTTTAAACGCTTTATCGAAAGAGGCTGGCGTGCTCAGATGCGCACTGGAAATCTACTGACAGGGCAGAACTATATCGCCTTTGATTTATTCCCTAAAGCAAAACCAGCAAACTTAATCATCAGATCAAATGGTGTGATTGAGGTTCCAACCACACCAACCGAGTTGAAGGGATTACAAGCACAAGTATCGCAAATTGCGGATAAACTGAATAAATTCCCATTGGTGGAAATTGGGCAGGATGTACGTAAAACCCTCAATAATATGAATTCAGCGATTAGCTCTACAGATAAATTGGTGAAACAGTTGGATGGGAAAGTCGCGCCAGGACTACAGGCGACTTTGGATGATGTACGTAAAACCATGCGCTCTACTGAAACCATTCTATCCAGTGATGCGCCAATGCAACAGGATGTCCGCCGTGCTTTACAGCAAATGACACGTGCTGCCGCATCTTTACAGTTAATGGCTGACTATATTGAACAACACCCAGAATCACTCATTCGTGGGAAAACTCCTGAGGTTAAGAATGCTAAATAAAAAAAATAGCTCACATTTTCTGTCCTATTTGCCGCAGTCTAGTCGAGCAGGTTGTGCTCTATTATTGGCCGTTGTGGGTTTAACGGGCTGTTCCAGTTCGCCTACACCAAACTACTATAGCTTGACGCCAACGGTTAAACCGTTGGTGAGTTCAAATGTACGGGTGATTGAAGTACTGCCAGTGGGATTACCAGATCGTTTAAACAGGGCCCCCTTAGTCTTACAGGACAGCAGTGGTAAATCTAATGTATTGGATAATGAACGCTGGACGTCCACGTTGGGGGCAGAGTTACGTGATGGTTTGTCTGCGGGTTTGCAACAGAAATTAGGTGCTGTCGATCGTTACAGCAGTGGTATGACGGGTGGTAAAGTCTCTTACCGTATTGCAACCGACTTTTCTCGCTTTGATATTATCGAACACTCCAACACACGTTCGTTAATGGGTTCGATGAGTCGGGATATTGAGGTGGCAGTTGCTTGGATTATTAAACGTGATGATCCAGCCAGACCCTTAAATCAGCCAACAGCTACACAGAATGCAGTGTTGCCTAACCGACAACTCAGTTGTCGAATGGCATTTACCGATGCAGTTGGTGCAGATGGCAATAAAATTGTTGATATAGTCAGTGTTTCACGACAGTCATTGAGTAAGGTTGTCGAAGCGATTGCCGCTTCTGTTGTTGCGACAGAAGCCAATAAAGCTGTGGTGATGGAAGGGGTGATTTGTGCTTAGGTTGATGTGAGAGTCCGTCAACTGTAAAACTAAATATAGGAAAACTTAAGTTTCATCGTTATTTAAACTTCTTCAATTTTTAAGATATTGAAAGAGTCGTTCGTCTGGTCGCGAAATAATGCAAGTAGTTGAGCAAAGCTTTCATTTTAGTCACAGGGTTTTGTTCGATTATCAATGCTACTTGTATTATGTGATTCTCTAGGTTTTTGTTTATACATTTGTGCTCAATTAGAGGATGGATTAAAAAAACATCAGTAGAATCAATGTAATTGAAATTAAACTAATATATAATAATTATCATTTGCAAATGTTATTGATTATCATGAAGTGTTTCCCTCCAAATAAAGTATGGCAAGTTATTATATCAACACCATTATTGAGCACTCATATCTATGCTGCTGTAGATGAGCCAACAGCAGCATTAGCACCAATTATTGTTCAAGCAGAGATGAATGATGATATAACGGAACATTCTAAAAATATAAAAAAGATAAATCATCACAAGCAACTAAAATGAATTTAGCGCTAAAAGAAACCCCTCAAACCGTGACTGTCGTGACTCAACAAAGAATGCGAGATCAGGGACTAAACACCATTGCAGAAGTTATGCAACAAGTACCTGGGGTAAGTATCGGGTATAACGATAGTGAACGGCCCAATTATAATGTTCGAGGATTTGCAGTAGACAATATTCAAATTGACGGAATTGCATCTTCCTACCAGGCGTTAGTGGCTCTGTTATTGCGATGCCTGTTTTTGACACAGCTGTTTATGATCATATTGAAGTATTAAAGGTGTAAATGGTCTAAATACCGGATTGGGAGAACCTTCTGCATCAATTAATATGGTGCATAAAAGACCAGAGCAGGCATTTAAAGCGCAAGTAGGGGCAAGTTATGATAGCTTTGATGGTCGTAGATTTACAGGAGATATCACCGGAGGCATTTTGGCCGATGATAAATTGAATGCTCGCTTGATTATCACAAATTCACAAGGGGGGGGGGACAGGTAAAAATAATTATGATAAAGATACAAAAACGATTTCAGGGTCATTAACATCAAAAATTACTGAGCAAACGCACTTAACATTAGGGATCGATTATCAAGATGATGATCCTAGAGGTTTAGGTGGTGGTGTGCCAATTTTCTATAGTGATGGAACTAAAACAAAATTTTCATCAGAGGATAACTTTGGTTCTATGGATTGGGTAAGATGGCAACGGGAATTGCAAAATAGTTATATCTATTTAGATCATAGTTTTAATGACCATTGGAAAACTAGAGTATCTTTTAGTCGACAAGATTTAGATGCATTTGCCAAAACTTCATATGCCTATAATGGAAACTTAAACCCAAATGGTACAGGTTTAAGTTATTCTCATTGGGCATCAGAAGGTGATCTAAATCAAAAATACTTATGACATCACTGTCAATGGTTTGTTTAGCTTATTTAACCGCGAACATCAGATTGTTTTTGGTTTGAATGGTTGGGATCGAGAGGCAAATGAATATGGACTGAGTTATCCAGCTTATTCTGCAACAAATACAATTAATGATTTGGCAAGTTTCTATGGAAATACTTCTCCAGATTTTAAACCTCAAAGAACAGGTAGCGATAAAAGTACTGAAACGAAAATGTTAGGTAGTTTTGTCAATGCGCGTTGGAATCTTACAGATCCTTTGAAACTGTTTACAGGGGTACGTTTATCCGATTGGGATACTCAAACGAAGAATTACAAAAATGGTCAATTGACCAATATTACTTCAAAACAACAACAATCAAGTATCCTTATTCTTATATTGCTGCCACATATGATATTTTTTCAAATTCAACAGTGTATGCAAGCTATACAGAAATTTTTAAACCTCAGTCCAATCTTGATATTAATGGTAATTTTTTAGACCCTGTAACGGGTAGTAATACTGAATTAGGTTTAAAAAATAGCTTGTTCAATGATCGGTTAGATCTGAATACGGCGATTTATTATGCAAAAAAAGACAATGTTGCTGAACAAATTGCAGGGACTGGTGTGAATGGCATTGACGCACGTTATAGAGCAGTAAAAGGGGGCGGAAACAAAAGGTTTTGAAATAGAAGCATTGGGGCAGCTAAATGACGCGTGGACACTTTCTTTTGGTTATGCTTATAACGAGACTGAAGATGCAGCAGGGAATAAAGTAAATACAGCAAATCCTAAACAAACTGCAAAGCTAAATACAAGCTACCAATTTAAAGGTGATTTAGTGGGATTAAGGGTGGGAGGCAGTCTAAATTGGTATGGTTCAAGTTATGACTACATTAATATGGGAACACGGACTACGCCTCATTTAATTAAAGCTGAACAAAAAAATTATGTTGTGACCAGCTTATATGGTGCTTATGATATTAATAAGAAAACTAATATTTCATTGAATATCAATAATCTATTTGATGAGCAATATTATACACGTATTATTGCCAGTTATAAGACAGGTTATATGGGGGATGGAAGGTCAGCAGTTGTTGCCTTAAATTATAAATTTTAATAGATTTTATTGTTGATAGATAACAGCACCCCAGTTTTAAATAAATCTGGGGTGCTGTTAAATTTGATTCAGTATTAACAATCTAAAAAACTGAATATTCAAAATTCTTTAAATATTAAACCATCGCTGGATCACTGACAGAATCTGCACCTGTTTCAACGCGTCCTGCAAAGCGTCGATAAAACTTAGTGTCCTGAGTACAGGTTACGGCAAAATCATACCATTGCCATGTATCTTTCAGTTCCCAATGTCGTGTTGATGTTTGACCTGCTTTTACACTGATTTTTAACGCTGCATCACTACGATAGACGACTGGGTTAATGACCAGTTCAACATCTTTTGTGCCCGTATTGGTCAGGTCTAAATAAACATTACCATTGGCAATATCATAACACACTCGAATTTCAGGATTGATTTGCAGGCTTTGATTACGATTTAAATCACCTTTGAAATGGCGATGAAAACCATTTGGTCCCATCACCCAAAGATCGTATAAGCCTTGATTATCCTTTTTCATATTCCAAACATCATCCAGTGTTTTACCCGCTTCTACAATATAACGACGCGGAACACGACTGAGATTTAACTTATCATAGACATGAAAAACTGCGCCTTGAGTCCCTGTATTCGAGAACAAGAGTTTGACTGTTCCATCATTTTGACAACGTGCACTGGTATGTAATTCATAAGGCAATGCTTTAGATGGGCGAATACCACTGGCTTGAATTGGAAGTTGTAAATTGGTTGGAATCGGAACATTGGGCAACTTTTTGCTGAGCTGAACGAAGTTGATCTGCTTGCTCACGGGTTTGTTTACCATTTAATTCTGGCAGTACATCTTCATTTGGGGTTTTAAAGTTAAATGCTGAGGTTAAATCACCACAAATCGCACGACGATAAGGGCTGATATTTGTTTCTTTTACCCCAAAACGTTGTTCTAGAAACATTAATACTGACGTATGATCAAACACTTGAGAGTTAACCACACCCCCACGACTCCACGGTGAAATTACAAAGAGTGGTACACGTGGGCCCGGTCCATAAACACCATTGTCTTTTTTAGGCTGGCTGCTGCTGCCTAGTGGCGCGTCATGTAGATAATATTCATGCTGCATATCAGCTTGGCTGAGTGTGGATTTACCAGCATAAGTATTGTCTGCTTGTAAGGTTGGTGCAGATGGAGAGGGAACATGGTCAAAATAACCATCATTTTCATCAAAATTGATCAAGAAAACTGTTTTACTCCAAACCTCTGGCACTGCTGTTAAAGCATCTAAGATTTCTTGAATAAACCAAGAACCTTGTACTGGGCTTGATGGACCTGGATGTTCACAATAGATGGATGGTGCATTGATCCAAGACACTTGGGGAAGTTTGCCTGTTTTGATATCACTTTTTAAAAGCATCTAAAAACTCTTCGGGTTTATTGCCGGGCAGGGTGTTTGCGATACCTTTATACAGTGGATTTTTAGCATTATCGGTTGTGGCATCATAAGCTTTATAAGGTAACGGTTGCGCTGCTTTATTGTATGGACTATTTGGCGCACCGCCACTTGAAACTGGGTAGCCTGAAGCAATATTGGCTTTTTTAAAGGTACGGAATGCACCGAGCATGTTATCGCCCCATTCATCCGGCATGTTTTGATAGCAAATCCAGTTAACACCTGCCTCTTCTAAACGTTCAGCATAGGTTTTCCATGTGTAGCCGACATCAACGTTTTGGGGGTCACCATCAATCAGTCCCATTCATTATTCACAAACGCAGTACTGGTCGGTACTGCGCCATTGGTGCCGGTTAAATGAAATGAACGGTTGGCATCTGTACCCGTGTGCATTGAACAGTGATACGCATCGCAAATGGTAAAAGCATTGGCTAAAGCAAACTGGTAAGGGATTTCCTGCTCTTTAAAATAACCCATTGCATAATCAGTTTTATGGGTTGGCCAGTTTGACATACGGCCGTTGTCCCAAGCTTTTTGGCTATCCACCCAAGTATGGTTTGTACCGGGTGCACGTTGTGCATTATTACTTGATCCATCTAAATGAAAAGGCGTTAATAAGGCACCGTTACTTCGTTGTTGTTGCCATACAGTACGATCATTTTGCAAAGGAATGGTTAAGCGGTCGGCAAAACCACGAACGCCTTTTAATGTACCAAAATAATGGTCAAATGAGCGGTTTTCCTGCATCAGGATAACCACATGTTCTACATCCTGAATGGTTCCTGTTTTATTATTTGCAGGAATAGCCAATGCCTTTTGAATGCTGGCTGGAAATGTAGATAAGGCAGCAGCACCAAAACTTGTTTTAAGTGTATTTGCTAAAAATTGACGACGATTAATCACAATATTTCCCTTTGGTATTTTTATGTTTATGGTGCACAACGCATTAATGGTTTTTTAGATCCATCAGGCTGGGTAGTGGCCTGATCATCATTTGAATCATTACAAGCGGTGAGTGCCAGTAAAATGGGGAAAATATAAATGTACGATAACCATCGTTTCGGTTTTTTTAACATGTGCTTCGTCCATAATAAAGATGCCCACACATTAGACAGCGCTTGTGACAGCAAGGTGTCATCTTTATGACAAATCATTGACATGACAATAGCGCTAGAAATCGAGTCAAAAATCCAGATAGAAATAGAAAATAAAACTGGGAAAGCTTAATCAGTTTTGATGGAGAGATTAGAGTGTGATGTTTAACTTTAATTTTAATTGTTGCTGAGATCTAAGATATCAACTAAGCACCTTACTTTTAAAAGATTAATTTTATTAGTCATATTTTTATAGGATAAATGATTACGCATCAGGTGAAAATACGATGGGTGAAAACAGGTTTTAAGTTTTTTGGCTTAGCATGCAGGATATTGCAGGAATGAATGGTTCCTGCATTTATTGACGCCGTTTATTTTAAATGTTTTTTAAGCAAAGCATCCCATCTTTGAACCAATGCTGAATATTCAGTTTTACAACCAAGTGCTCTGCTTTTGGGTAAGTATTTTTCTTTGACCAGATACGCATATTTTGCGAGTCAGACCCATAAACAATAACATAAGAAATTTTCTGCTCTTACCCATTCAGGTGAGTGCCCCCTCTGGTGTAAGTTTTCTTGAAACGGCTGGCCCTTGTTGCTTAGCCCATAAGAGTCTGAAATAGAAATTAAATAATCTTTATCTTCATCATAAGTTGTTAGGATATAAGCAGCGACTTGATCAGCATAATCCTCTTCGAATTTATAGGGGATATCCAATGCAAGTGTATCTATCAAGGCATGGCCTGCCTCATGATACAAAGTACCAAGTGCGCTTTGAAACAGCTCATCTTCAAGTTCGGTACCTTTAGCACCTGCTTGAGAAAATAGCTCTCTTTGTTCTTCGCCTAATTCACAACACATCTCTATTGTGGAAGTATCAGCATCATAGAATGCATTCACTTCACCACATTCTTTGGCAATCACCTTGATATCCTGCGGTATATTGATATAGCTGTTCATATATTCCGCAAAGTCTTCCTAATAAATAATTCGAGCGCCAGAATTTTTCTTCGATCTTGGTTTGGGCATTTCTAGCGGGTTGGTAAATCGCAATAAATTTTCCTATTTGATCTTTAGCCGCATGCTTTTTATGCTGATTTGATGATGAGGGAGTCTGTTTCTGTTGATTGATTTCAGATTGATTATTTGAGGAATCAGCGCTAGTCCCACAACCGACTATGCTAATAAGTACTAAACTAATCAAACAGCTTTTTAAAATAAGAGGGATCTTTCTGTTCATCTGTCTTCTCAAAACAAAAATATGAAGTGTTTTTATGTGCAAATGCATGTGTTGAAAATGCTGATTGTCTACATATATTTAGGATCATCAGTAAAGTTCTAAGGTAGCCTGAAATAGGTGAAATTCATGTAATTAAATCATTCATTTCAAGGTGTTCAGCCCTTAACTTATTACTTTATTATTTCATCATCATGTTATTTTGACAGCTTGGTTTTATCTTTTGTCTTTACAGTGTGTCTTTATAGGAATGATACTGTCATTTAAGGACAACCTGAAGCTTTAACGTATTCACATCATTGACAAGATCAACGTGGACCATTATTTTAATTTTACAAGTTCTTTTTTGGAACTTGTTATTTTAAGATAAATTCTTGAGGTGAACCATGTCTATATCAGCGGTGAAAGAAAAATCAAAGCAAAAAACACCTGCATCATTTCCAGTACGTCGTATGGATTATGAATTTCAGGATATGCCCAAGTATTGGTGTAATGACGAACCAACTTTTACTCATTACTTCACAGGTCTATCGACGCTTTTTCCTGAAGGTGAATCGTACTTTGTCCGTTCAGTACGCGCCTTACGTGGAAAAATTAAAAACAACCCACAATTAGACCGTGATATTGGTGCCTTTATTGGACAAGAAGCCATGCACTCTAAAGAACACCATGCTTTTCATGTTAGTGCACAACAATATGGTTTAGATCCTGAATCTTTAGAAAAAGCCACGGGGATCATATTAAAAGCGGTAGAACGTGCTTTTCCTAAAAAATGGAATCTCTTGGTCACAGTGGGTCTGGAACATTACACCGCAGTGTTGGTGGTGGAGATGATGAAAAATGTCAATGAGTTAATGACCGATACCACTATTCGCAATTTATGGTTATGGCACAGTGTTGAAGAAACCGAACACAAGGCTGTGGCTTATGACATGTATGAATACTTATATGGTAAGGGCTTAGATGCCTACATTCCTCGCGTGGCGATTTTTACATTTAGTCTTGTGCTGATCACGCTATTTTCTAATGTATATCAAGTGGTGTTAATGTCGAGAGATAAACAATTATTAAACCTTAAGTCTTGGACTAAGTTTGCTGGGTTTACAGTGCAAGCCTATCGTAAGCTGGTACCGCAATTTTTCTCTTATTATCAGTTTGATTTTCATCCGAATGATACCGATGAATCCGAAATTGTCGCACAAACTAAAGTAAAAATTGGCTTATCTCCTGAACAATCAACCCTTCTCCAATAAGTATTTTATTTATCAAAATAGGAAATAGTGATGAATCCACTCAATATGACTGGTCTGGAAATTATGCAAGCATTCCAAAAAGGATTGGTGCCAGCGCCTGGTATTGCAAAAACCATGGGGATGGAGGAAGTCGGAGACGTTGAATATGGTCGCATTGTATTTATGGCCATTGCGGATGAACGTCATAGCAACTCCATTGGGTGGAGTACATGGTGGTTTTGCCGCAACGATATTGGATTCAGTGACAGGGTGTGCCACACATACCGTCTTGGCTGCGGGTGAGGGCTATGGAACCACTGACCTTGCGATAAAAATGTGCCGCCCAATGCCATTTAATAAAAAGTTAATGGCTGAAGGTAAAGTCATCAACGGAGGGAAAAACTTAGTCATTTCAGAAGGCTATCTTCGAGATGAAGAAGGAAAATTGTATGCGCATGCAACAGCAACCAATATGATCATCCGTCGTTGAAAGATTCTATTTCTGCATCATGGCTTTAAACCAGAATTTTTGGATCATGGCTTTTAATTCAGATTTTTTGATTTATCCTTGAATCAGGCCTTTGAAGTATTAAGTGCTGATCCTGTGATGTAGTTCATCGAATATCAATCGACCCAAAGTTAAGCTGAGAATATAAAATGAATTCAGTTGTATTACATCAATGGGAAATCTCACCTTTTTGCCAAAAAGTTGCCAGGATGTTGCAATTTAAAGGGATTGCTTATCAGACTGTGGATTATAACGGTGTACTGGGTGCAAAAGTGCCAATGCTCAGTAAAGCAGGCAAGGTTCCTGTTCTAGATATTGATGGTCAACGTATTCAGGACAGTACCCGTATTGCACGTTATCTTGATGATGCTTACCCAGACTTACCACGTTTATATCCTGAAGATCCTTTGCAAAAGGCCTATGTTGAACTTTGGGAAGATTGGTCAGACGAGTTGTTATATTTCTATGAGGTATACTTTCGTGTCAGTGATGCTGATGCCTTAGATCATGCGGTTGAAATGAGTGCAAAAGGTCGCCCCAAACATGAAATATATTTGTTAAAACCCTTGCTCAAAGCAACATTAAACCTGCAACTTAAAATGCAGGGGACAGGTCGTATGGCCACGCAGGATATTGAGGCGGAATTTATTCGTCATTTAGAGCGTATCGAATTGGTGTTGGCGCAAACAGGGTGGTTGGTTGGCGAGGGTAAAACACTTGCTGATATTGCGGTTGGTTCGCAGCTTTTAGAGATTGTCCGCACCAGTAAAATTTGGGGCACTAAAATTAAAGCTTATCCTTCTATTGCTCAATGGATCGACTTGCTATGAATACGCAGAATGCAACATCTCAAAATATAGCAACACTTCCATGTGTGGTTGTTATGGGCGTAGGTGCTGAACAAGGAATTGGAGCAGCAGTTTGTCGTCGTTTTACTCAAGAAAAATTAAAAGTACATGTTGTGGGGCGTACTTTAGCGAAAGTGCAAGCCGTGGCTGATTCAATCAATGTGCAAGGTGGACACGCCGTAGCACATGCTTTGGATGCTGAAAATGAACAACAAGTGCAGGCTTTTTTTGCGGAGAGGAATGCGCAAAAGGAGCATCTCGTCGCTGTTATTCATAATGTGGGGGGCAATATTCCCTCAATTTTTTTAAAAACCTCTCTTCAGTTTTTTACTCAAATGTGGCGTTCTACTTTTTTATCGGCTTTTTTAGTGTCACAACAAGCCTTAAAAATTTTTGAACAACAGCAATATGGCACACTGATTTTTACCGGGGCAAGTGCATCTCTTCGTGGTAAACCTTTTTTTGCAGCATTTACCATGGGCAAATCCGCATTACGCAATTATGCGCTGCATCTCGCCCAGATGTATAAGCCTCAAAACATCCATGTTGCACATATTATTGTTGATGGCATGGTCGATGGTGATCGTGTCAATAAGGCGGTATTTGGTTTAGGACGCTTACTGAGACTTACACGAGGCACAGGCGGGTTAAATATCGAAGCAATTGCTGAGAATTATTGGATGCTTTATCAACAAAATCGTGATTTATGGACCCATGAACTGGATTTACGTCCTTATCAGGAGAAATTCTAATATGTACAATTTAATTCCTCCATTGCTTAGAAAAAAATCCAAACTACAGGTCTGTATCGTTGTTATTGGTAATGAAACCCAGTCGCTCAGCCAGCTTTTTGTGGATCAAGCACATAACAGTGCAATGCCTGTATATCAAGTTCAGCATGATCCTATGCAAACCAATCTAAAGATTGAGCAACAAGATTCAGGTCTAAAGCGGGTTCGTTTGAATCTGATCAACCCGACTGCTTTAAAAAAATTAGTTGGCTATATTCAACGAACAGGGCATTCAATTGAACTGTGTATTTTCCAAGCTGATTTTTCAAAATCATTGTCGAATTCTGATGCTTCAGCCCAACAGGTCGAACAGCTTTGGCAAAATACTGGTTTGGCTGCGGTAAATATTGCCCAAGCGATTATTCGACAGATGTTGATAAAGTCACAAGGAACTTTGATCTTTCTAGGAACACAGCCCAACCTGATCGCTGAAAACAATGGCTTAACTCAGAGTATGTTTGCCAGTATTCGGGCATTGGCACAATCTTTGGCAAGAGAGTTTCATCCTAAAGGCATTCATATCACTTATTGTATGTTGGAAAGTTGGGATAGTCAGAATGTTGTCTTGATGGATTCGGTTAAAAATATGTGTTGGCATCTTTATCAACAACCTGATTCAACTTGGAGTCAGGAATTGAGTGTTGGTGTATAAATGCTATGGGGATCAATGCGAGAGAGCGCTAGTTAATCATATCCATCCTAAGCAGCGTGATTGAGACTTCAAAGCAATGGATTATCCTGAAACAATCGTACAATCCATTCGATAAAAACTTTTTGTCGTGGTGAAACCAGTGTTTTTGATGGGTAAAGTAAAGAAATAGGCAGGGATGGAACAGGATAGTCAGTTAAAATTTGACAAAGTGTGCCTTGCTCTAGCTCAGATAAATAACCATAACGCGGTGCTTGGATAATCCCAAAATGCTGTTTGGCTGCTGCTGCATAGGTATTTGCACCATTGACTTGAATCTTTAACGGCAACTCTAAAAACTGTGTTTTCTTGCCTGTCAGAAACTCAAGCGGCAGTGGCTTTTGTCGAGCAGAAGAATAAAATCCGACCATAAAATGTGATTGCAGATCGTCTAAGCGTTGTGGTGTGCCATATTTTTCTAAGTATTTTGGACTGGCTAATGTCACTTGTTGAATATCGCCCAGATGCCTGACAATTAACTCACTATTATTGAGCTGACCTATACGAATGACACAATCAATGCCTTCTTTTATCAGATCTACATAACGGTCGCTTTCGGTGAGTTGCAACTGTATCTGTGGAAACTCAGTTAAAAAATCATTTAATTTTGGCAGAATGAAATGCGCAGCAAAAATACCATGAACTGCGATTTTTAAAGGCCCTTGAGGTTTTGCATCAAGAAAATCATGATCAGACTCATTGATATAAGCCCAAGATATATTTGCAGCGCTCATAATAAATATGGCCTTCATCGGTTGCTTTTACCTGACGAGTGGTACGCAACAATAAGCGCGTATTGAGTTGGAATTCTAATTGTTTAATTGCATCGGTCAGCGTTGAGCGTGGCAGATTTAAGATCTGCGCAGCTTTGGTAAAACTTTGTTGTTCAACCACATTGACGAAAGCAGACATTGCATTGAGTTTATCCATACGCCATTCCAATTGTTCGATTTATTCGGATAAAGATGTCAGGTTTAACTAGATTATCTGGTTTTATCTGAACAGTATCATAGAAGCGATTAGAGGTATATTTTATTCCATGAGGTCATCACGATGCATACAACAGGTCAAACACAGCAAGAAAAAGTGATTTTAATTACAGGCGCTTCTCGCGGGATTGGTGCATTTACTGCCAGCTTATTGGCACAGCAAGGCCATAAAATCATTATCAATTATGCCAGTAACGATAAAGAGGCGGAGCATGTCTTGAGCAGTATTCAAGCGTTAGGTGGAACAGCGAGTCTCTTTAAAGCCAACATCAGCCATTCTAATGAAGTGACTGCATTATTTGATTATGCAATTCAAACCTATGGTCGATTGGACGTGCTGATCAACAATGCAGGGATTTTGAAATTAAGTAAGATTGAACAATTAGACGATGAAAGTATTGATCAAGTTTTAGCAATTAATATTAAAGGCCCTTTATATACCATGCGTGAAGCTGCTAAGCGACTGCAAAAGGGCGGTAAAATTATTAATTTATCCAGCAGTGTGGTGGGAATGAAGCTCGAAACTTATGGTGTTTATACTGCATCAAAAGCTGCCATTGAATCCTTAACAGCTATTTTAGCCAAAGAGTTAAGAGGAAAAAATATTACGGTAAATGCAATTGCACCTGGGCCTACGGCAACTGAACTTTTTCTTGAAGGCAAAAGTGATGAATTGATTGCTCAGTTGAGCAAAGCTGCACCTTTAGAGCGTTTAGGCACTGTAGAAGATATTGCCGCAGTGTTGGATTTCGCAGTAAATGAGGCGAGTAATTGGGTCAATGCCCAAGTCCTTCGGGTCAATGGTGGGATCGTTTAATTCCATAGGGAAAATCCTGACCCAAGTCTTTAATTGGGGCGATAGAGGATAATCACTTTATTTATCTGCTACCGCCCCAGATTCTGATGAGATCAAGACCTGTGCGAATCAAGGCTATACAGATTATTTTTTATAGGCTTTCGCTTGAGTTAAGTATTTTTCCATTTCTTCATCTGGAACCATTCCTCCTCCAGTCCCCCAGACAATGTGATTGGCATTTTCCAATTGCTGTTGGCTAAAGTGATGTAGCGCGGCATAGTTTTGATGTTGATTGGTCAAAATTGGTCCAAGCATACCCGCGAGCGCAGAAGGTTCTAATTTAAGCTGTTCTGTATCATTGAGCATGCCCAAGAGTACATACATGGTTTCATCCAGTTAATGTATAAAAACCGTCTAATAATCTTTGCATTGCTCGACCCACAAAGCCAGATGCTCGCCCAACAGCGAGGCCATCAGCAGCGGTGATATTGTCTATACCCAGATCTTGAACTGAAATTTCATCATGTAAACCCGTTGCAACACCGAGTAACATACACGGTGAATGGGTTGGCTCGGCAAAAATACAATGTACATGGTCACCAAAGGCCATTTTTAAGCCAAATGCAACGCCACCGGGGCCTCCGCCAACACCACAAGGTAAATAAACAAATAAAGGATGTTGTTGATCAACCAAAATATTTTTTTGTTCTAATTGCTGTTTTAAACGTTGCCCAGCAACTGCATAACCTAAGAATAAGGTTTGTGAGTTTTCATCATCGATAAAAAAGCAGTTTGGATTTTCTAATGCTGCCTTTCTGCCTTGTTCTACGGCAACACCATAATCTTCAGCATATTCAACTACTGTGACATTGTGCGCACGTAACTTATCTTTTCTTCCATTGACGTGCATCTGCTGACATATGCACAGTCACATCAAAGCCTAATTTTGCACTCATAATGCCAATAGAAAGGCCTAAATTTCCGGTAGAACCGACCGCAATACTGTATTGACTAAAAAACTGTTTAAACTCTGGACTATCCAGTTTTGTATAATCATCTTCAATGTTTAGGCGATGTGCTTGAATCGCAAGCTTTTCGGCATGACAAAGCACTTCATAGATACCACCACGCGCTTTAATTGAACCCGATATAGGAAGATGGCTGTCTTTTTTAAGCCATAATTGACCATGGATCGATTGTCCAAAATACTGTTCCAACTGTTGCTGCATTTGAGGAATCGCTGCCAGTTCGGATTCTATAATACCTTGAGATGCCGCTGTTTCTGGAAAGGCTTTCATCAAATAGGGTGCAAAGCGTGTCAAACGTGCACTGGCATCATCAATATCTTTTTGGTCCAACCCGACATAGGGCAGCCCTTCTACCAGTGAGGTAAAATTGGGATTAAACCACGCCACTTCTTTGAGTGCGATAAGGTCTTTAACAATCGGATATTGGGCAATCAGCTGATCAATCTGTTGAGCGTTCATAAAATACTCCTAAAGGCTTAAATAAAATGAGAAAGCAGGAAGGTGCAGCCCAATGCGGTGAGCGAGGCAAGGAAAGTTGCAGAGGTATAGTATTTAAAGGTTTCGTTTAATGTAGCACCACAGTATTGTTTGACTAACCAAAATAGAGAGTCTGTCACAATGGTAAAACCGATGGCACCTGAACCAATCGCAATCGCCATGATTTCAGGACTAATATCCGGATAGAGCGGTAACATTGGCGCTACGATTGCAGTTGCACCCATCATTGCAACAGTGGCAGAGCCTACAGCTGCATGTAAAATCAGCGCAACCAACCAAGCAAGTAAAATTGGATGCATATGCAAGTGGGAAAGCGTAACAGCCATTGAGTCAGCTAAACCACTGGCTTTTAAAATACTGTTAAATGCACCACCAGCCCCAATGATAAATAAGATGTTGGCAATTGAAGAAAATGAGTCTTCTGTGGCTTTTAATAAGCTTCCCATCCGCATATTACGACGTAGACCAAGGGTGTAGTAGGCAACAAATACCGCAATAAACATGGCGGTGATCGGATTGCCGATAAAGCCTAAAATGTGTGTAAGCTGAGTGGATGTATGACTATTTAATTCAGCCAAAGTTTTGATTAACATTAATCCGATTGGAAGAAATACCGTAAATAAGGTGATTTTTAAAGAGGGTAAGCTGTGTTCTTCTTTCAGGGTAAGCTTTGAAAACTCGACAGGTACTGCTTTAAACGGTAAACGTTGACCAACCAATTTTAAAAACAGTGGGCCACCAACCAGTGCGGCGGCTAAACCCACCATTAAGCCAAAAATAATCACGGTACCGACATCAGCCCCTAGTTTATTGGTGACATAAAGCGCCGCTGGGTGAGGCGGTACTACACAATGTACAGCCATTAATGCGGTGCATAATGGAATCAGCCAATTTAAACAAAGAGGTTTTGGTATGCTGCGCTATAGAAAAAGCCAAGGGAATTAATAACACCACGCCAACTTCTACAAATAAAGTGATGCCACAAAATAGCCCAATCAGCACCATGACCACATCACTGGATATCCAGTGACATCGCTGTAAAGACAGGGCGATACGTTCAGCAGCGCCAGAGATTTCCATCATTTTGCCGAGAATGGTACCTAGTGCAATGACTGTAGCAAGGAAACCCAAGGTGCTTCCAATCCCATTTTCAATTGCATTGACCATATCCAGTAATGGCATTTTCATTGCCACACCGACAAAGAAGCTTGCCAGAAGCAAAGCTAAAAAGGGATGCAGTTTAAATTTTAAAATAGTGAAAATTATTAACCCGATACTGGTTAATAATATACCGACATCCACGAAATTGGTTTCCATACCATATATCTCTGTGACAAAAGTTGTTCTTTGTCTATTGAAGTTAAACCAGAGAAATCCGTCAAACGATCATATTTGATCTACGGGTTAAAATAATTCACTTGAAAAAATAAATCCTAAATAAATTTTGATTTTTAAATGATTTATACGTTATTTATATGGGCATAGGACAGCAAGAAGCATGTGATCAATCATTTTGTTTCAGCAAAAGGAAAAGGCATGACCAACGCACATAAAAATCTAACCGGTTTTCAGCTCTCAAAACTGTATACATTTGAAGTTGCGGCTAGACATGAGTCTTTTGCACTCGCCGCTGAAGAACTGTCTTTAACCCCAAGTGCGGTAAGTCACCAAATTAATTTGTTAGAAAAAGAACTTAATATCAAACTGTTTTTACGTTTGCATCGTAAAGTAAAGTTAACCACTGAGGGACAGCGGATTTTAGCTGCTTTACAATTTTCATTAGACTCGTTAAACGTTGAAATTAAGGCACTGCAAAATCAGCAACTTGTTGGCTCACTCACGATTTATGCAAGACCATCGATTGCTCAGTGTTGGTTAGTTCCTCAATTGCCTGATTTCATCCAACGCTATCCATTGATCCAACTTTCAGTTTTAACGGGTAATGAGGATGTAAATTTTCAACGTAGCGGAATTGATATTGCGCTTTATTTTGACAATCAACCGTCTTTTCAGTTGAATTATCAGTATTTAATGGACGAATATATTATCCCGGTATGTAGTCCTACATATGCGGAAAAATTTAACCTCTACGATCATCTAGACAACTTAAAAAACTGCACATTGCTGCATGACTGCCAAGCATGGAGTAACGGCACAGGCGCAGATGAATGGAACAGTTGGACGCAGCATTTTAATGTAAATATGGATCATTCTTCAGAGATGAGTTTTGACCGATCTGATCTGGCTTTAATTGCTGCTAAAAATCACTTGGGTATTACCATGGGACGTAAAAAACTAGTAGAAAAAGACTTAGAAAGTGGTGAGCTAGTAATGCCATTTAAAAACATGTATTTAAAATGTGATCAGCATTACTATATTACATCATTGAAAAATAATGAATTACCTAAAGTTAAAGCATTTAGTGACTGGATAAAAGCACGAGCAAACTCAGAAATAGGGCATCAATGAAAAATCCTCAACCCTAGAAAAAGCCGAGCAAGCCTTGAATAAAAAATCACGAAATCAATTTTATGCTAAAACCTAAAAATTAATATTTTTTGCTGTTAGAATTTTTATAATACTTGATTATTATGGTTAATAGACTTCTTTCTAGTCCTTTTTAAAACCATAAAAAACATAAAAGCGCCCTCATCCTAGCCTTCTCCCAGGGAGAATGAATTTCAATACCAATATGCTTTACTCACATGATCATTTTTTGATGTAGAAAGATCTTTAATATTTGAGTGTTTATATTTGAATAACGCCAATCAAAATAAAAATTAAACAAACCTAAATATAACGAGAAATTAAAGAGAAATAAAAAGGAAAGATGCAATAAGTTTTTATATTAACAATAGGATGATTGAGGTGAGAAAAGCTAAACTGAAAATGACATTGTAAAAATATAAACAACAACAAAATATACGAATTTTAAGTCAGTAAGATCATCCAAAAATACAGATCTACCCTCAAAAGTCATGTTCAAACTTTTTATACAAAAGTGAAGTTTAATTATAAATATTTATTATTTTTCAATATTCTTGATTGGATTTTGTTGAAGGTTAAAAAGCCGATCTAGCAACATTGTTATTGTAAATAAAATTGTAATTGATTATTATTCTCATTTGTTGATTGTGTGTGTATATTTGTAATCCATATTTTTACTTCTGATTTGAAGATACTGGATGAGCCTGAAATATACACATTTAATGATGATTAATATCATTGAATAAGGTTTCTCCCTCATCAATCTAAACGCTGTTGAGCTATATGAATAGGGGCATGATGAGGGTAATCGATATAACAAGTATCGCATTTAAATATTGATTTTTTAAACAGCAAAATGGAAAGAATTTTTTAATTCAACAAATATTCACCTCCAAGGAAACGAACATGAAAAAATTGGCGCTATGGATGACCAGTTTAACTGCAATGGCAACTGCTGGATCAGCGATTGCTGCTACAGTCGATCAATCCAATGCTTATCAACAGGCATATGCATTATATGTGCTTTATCATCCTAATAATAAAGAGCAGAACAGTAGCACTTTAATTAAGCAATATACTCAGGACTATGCCGAATTGTTTAAGGCGAATAAAAAAGTCAATCAAGTGCAGTTTGTTCAATACGAGCAAGCCCGTTTAGAGCCATTACTTAAACAGCGCCGTGAAATGTCAGAAAAACAGGCGCATGTACGTTATGGCATTCTCGATAATAATAAAGACCAGAAACTGACTTTAAAGGAATTTCAGGAGACAGGTTTAAAAAACCTTTAATGAGTTTGATAAAAACTTGGATGGTTTAGTAAATGCAGAAGATGCCAAATTAGCGGGCAATAGTAATGCAACGCATGATGGATTCCGCGTGAAACTACCAATTTCAATGCCCATGCCAAGTAACATCAACGAATTTATTAGCCAATATGGTCAAGGGAAAAACTATGTAACGCTTGGAGATTACCTCATAGCGCGTGACAAACAATATTTTGCAACCGATGCGAATGGTGATCATATTGTTACTGAGAAGGAATATGTGGATGAGTTTATGCAACGTTTTGATGCCAATATCGCAACAGGTAAAGTCAAAATGCAGGAAACGGCAGCACAACAATTTCAAGTGATTGGCAAAGGTAAAACAACAATTCAAGCCAGTGATATTCAACAATTTGCTAAAAATATGGATCAAGCGATCAGTCAATAAATTATCGCCAATACGTGATAAACAGTTTCTCGGTCATCTTGAGGATGATCGAGAAATTTTTTATTTAAAAGCGATATGATTTTTGATAAAAGTATAATAATTTTTAATTAAATGTTTGTTTAAGAATTACCATATATCCCATTTGGGTGTGTTGTGTAGTCTTATAAATGAGTTGGATACATTAAAAAATTCAATTAAAAGGGCAAACTGAGCTCTCATTTTCTTTATTTTTTTGCTAAGATATTGTTAATAATTCTCATTCTCTTTAAGTATGTCTGATCCTATTAGCACACTATATCGTCATCACCATTCTTGGTTATATCAATGGTTAAAACGTCGCCTCAATCATAGTGAAGATGCCGCTGATTTAGCCCATGATACTTTTCTACGTATCTTAAAGCGTAAAGATGAATTGTATTTTGATCAGCCGCGTGCAATTTTGACCACTGTTGCCAAGGGAATTTTGATTAATTGGTATCAACGTAAATCGATTGAAAAAGCCTATTTAGAGGCGCTTTCAAGCAGACCCGAATATGATGAAATTACACCTGAGCAAAAAATATCAGCAATTGAATCTTTATGTTTGATTAATCAATTACTCAATCAATTGCCTGAGCGCCAGCAACAGGTCTTTATTTGGTCACAATTAGAAGGGGTGACCCAACAGGAAATTGCAACACGCTTAAATATTTCTACCCGAACCGTGATGCGTGATCTGGTCTCAGTATTGAGTCAATGTTTAGCTGTTATGGATTAATGCCTGCATGTTGCATGATCAAATTTATCGAGAAACAGCGCAATGGATCATTAAAATCCAACACGCACCATTGAATGAAACTGAACAGCTTGAATTTGAACAATGGAAACAGCAAAGTTCCCAACACCAAGCTGCATGGTCTAAAGCCGAACGCTTATTGTATAGCCTTGAGGAATTTCCCGAAGATGGGCAGCAGCTGATTCAGCAAGGCAAGAAAAATACCCAATTTAATTTAAACAAACAACTGTTGCTTGCCTGTTTACTGTGTTTTGGCAGTGTCATGCTATGGAACTCGGATTATCGCTATAGATGGTTATCGGATTATCGTACTGCGGTGGGTCAGCAGAAACAGGTTGAGCTGGAAGATGGGACACAACTTCAATTAAATACCCATACGGCTTTGGACGTGCGTTATACAGCACAACAACGTATTGTAAAATTACATTATGGCGAAATACAAATACGTACGGCCAAAGAAAAAAATCATGCTTATCGCCCATTCTTGGTCGAAACTGAATCGGCAAATCTGCAAGCGCTTGGCACTGTATTTAATGTTCAGTATTTCAACAACAGTGAAAAGCAAACCTGTCTAGGCGTCATAGAAAGCGCAGTGAAAGTCAGTTTGAACCAGTCCAAACACACTAAAATTGTCCATGCTGGTGAGCAGCTATGCTTTGATGATCGCAATTTTAAAGCATTACAAAGTTTAGATCCGAATATATTGGCATGGAAAAACCATATGGTCATGGCTTTTGAAATGCCGTTGGAAAAATTGCTTCAAGAGATTGGGCGCTATCAACACCAATATATAGATATTGCCCCTCAATTGAAGTCGTTAAAAGTTTCAGGTTCATATCCAGTCAATGACTTTGGCACCTTACAAACAGCATTGCAATTCAGCTATCCAATCAAAGTAGAACGTTATTTCGGGGATCGTGTGTTGAGTATTCAGCCTAAAGCTGAAAATCAGAAAAGTAAAAATAATTAAGAAATGATGTCAGTTTTTACAGACAAGGCGGGTAATACAGTTAAACCAAACAAACTGGAGAAAATTGATGAGCACGTCATTCACACTCAACCGCCTTGCATCTCGTTTAAAAACAGAAACAGCCAGTCAACATGAATATATGCATCAATTAATGGAAAAAGCCCAAGTATTTAAAGACGTCGCACATTATGCAAAATTTACTTTGTCGCAGTATTATTTTCAAAAAAATGTCGAATATTTATTTCAACATCCCAAGGTTGCAGACTTGATTTCTGATTTAGATATTCGTGGGCGTTCGCAAGCAGCTTACTTAGATCTACAAGACCTTCAGATCGAACCAGAGCCGTTGGCCTTGGTTACTGAAAACTGTCGGCTTTCCTGAAGCGCTGGGTTGGATCTATGTATCAGAAGGTTCTACGCTGGGTGCAGCATTCTTATTTAAACAAGCACAACAAAGTTTGGGGTTTTCCGCAGATTTTGCTGCGAGAAATTTAGCTGCCTATCCAGAAGGGCGGGCCAAAGTCTGGAAACACTTTATTGAGGAACTTGATCAGGCTGACTTTACTCAAGACGAGCAAGATCGCGTCATTTACGCTGCTCAACAAGCCTTTGATTATTTTGGCGCATTATTAAAAGACATTCATTCAACATGAAGAAAGTGTCTTCTGTCAGCAATCACACACAAGGCAAAGACTTAACGCTGTTAGCGTCTTTGCCAGTAACGCCATCCGCAAATTTACATTCATCCTCAGTGGTGCGTGTGATCTGCATCATCTTGGCAATTTTGTGTCTTGTTCTCGCTGTGGTGGGCATTGTATTGCCAGGGATCCCAACTTTTGATTTCCTCTTTTTAGCAACGATTTTTGCCTCAAAAGGTTCAGCACGCTTGCATCGTTGGTTACATCAAAATCGTTATATGGCAATGTTGCTCGCACAGTATCGTGGCGGTTTTAAACAGATTTCGCGTTCACGTAAATGGATGATGACATTGAGTATTTTATTCGGTACGACAATGTTAATGGTGTCTTCACTGCATCTGCACTTAAAACTTAGCCTGCTGGTCATTTTGCTGATTGGGTTGATCTGGATTTGGACCAGACCAGAAAAAATATAAATTTTCATGTCATGTTTTAACAATTCACTGGGTAATGATTATTGAAAATGAAAATCATTCACAAGTGTGGGCGTTCCTATGAAGTTTAAAAAACAAACTCTGGCCATGTTAATACAGTGCTTTTGTATCAGTGGTGTTTATGCACAAATTACTCCCAATGTTTCAATGGCAGCGAAAAAAGCGCCAGAAAAATATTATCAAATTTCAGAGAATCAATTGGGCTATGTGTTATCAAGTTTTGCAGCACAGTCGGGTATTGCCTTAAGTTATGATGCAAATATTTTAAAAGGGCTGAAAAGTAAAGGAATTACCGGGCATTATAGTGTAAAGCAAGGCTTCGATTATTTGCTTACAGATCACCCTTTTCGGGTAGAGCAGCAAGGTTCGACTTATGTCTTAATTGCTAAATCTGGCTCAGCTAAACCGAATACAGAGAAAAACACTGCGACTGGAAATACAAGCACTCCGTTAAATAACACTTCGCTTTTCAATAATATGGACAGTGATGTTGTTACGCTTCCTCAGATTAAAGTCAATGCTGTACAACAAAAACAAAAGGTCAATACAACACAGCTGAATCGTGAACACATTAGCCGATTTAGAGGCACGGGGAATGGTGATGTGTTTTCTGATATCGCTGGTGTACAAGTCAATAGCCTGCGTAACGAAGCGGGTGCAATAGATATTGGTATCCGTGGAGTACAAGGTGAGGGCCGTGTCCCTGTAATTATTGATGGTAGCCTACAATCCAGCCATACCTTTCGAGGCTATCAAGGAGAGAGTGACCGAACTTATATCGATATGGATTTGATTAGTCAGATTGAAGTCGAAAAAGGCGCATCGCGAGCGAAATTTAGTGTGGGCGGTATTGGCGGAATCGTGAAAATGCGTACACTCAGTGCAAACGATATTTTGCTGCCTAATCGTCAATCAGGTGTCATGCTAAAAGGCAGTTTTTATAACAATAACAAAGCACCACAGACCTCAGATAATGAGCGTGAACAGATGTCTTATCTGCTTCGTAATAAACTGTCCTCGAATAATTTTCAAAATGGCGCTGGGACAATCGCTGCTGCTTATCGGAATGATGTATTCGATCTGGTCGCTGCTTATAGTAAACGTGAAGTCGGTAATTACTATGCTGGAAAACATGGCATTGATTATTATGAAGCGCGAGATATTGTTGATGTTGGACCTGGTCAAGAGGTGGTAAATACCAGTTATAAAAGTGATTCAGGCATCATCAAAGCGGGTATGAATATCACAGACGAACATCGTGTTGAAGTGAATATGCGCCGCCATATGCAAAAAGCGGGTGAGGTCATGGCTTTTTATTGGAATAGATCGCAAGTGATTGATCCCAACTCTCCACCTTGGGGATACATCGATGGTGATTATGTTCTACCCAAATATATAGAGGGCGCATATACCATGCCACAATGGTCCCTTGGAACCGCAGCGATTAATGCATTCAGTGCCAACTATACCTATAAGCCCAAGAATAATCAGTGGTTTGATTTAGAGTTCGGGGTTTGGCATACCAATGCCAAATATCGCCAGCACAATGGCATGCTTGGCATCGCCAATTCTCATTATGGCGACCAATACTGGGGAAGTTTTCAGGACTATCGTAGTGGGATTAATTTAGAAAACACCAGTAAAATTGATGCTTTAACCTTGAATTATGGTCTGACATATGACGAGCAACGGATGAAGCCACAAAACCTTATTGATACTGAAATCGCACGTGATGGATTACGTCAAGAGTCCTCTCTATTTCTCAATGGCGATTATATCTTTAAAGATTTTACCCTGAGTTTAGGCAGTAAATGGCATAAGGCAAAAGTTAAGGATTATGGAGACCAGTATGTCGCAATGAGACCGGTCGCCAATTCCGATTTAAATGACAAAGGCTATGCGCTTCGAGATTATGACGGAAAGATCGACTGGATGGCGCAGCTGAATTATCAGTTGCTGAATGGTATTGATGTCTATGCAAAACTCTCCAATATGTACCGCAGTCCAAGTTTGTTTGAATCGACAGTTTCCAAACAAACCTTTAGTTATGATCCAGATCTGCCGATTAAATCAGAGAATTCTCGTCTTGTAGAGTTTGGCTTCATTGGGCACAACGATAACGTATTCACTGAAGCAGATCAGTTAAAATTCAATATCAATTATTTCCGTAATCAAACCCAAAATTTCCTTACCCAAGGAGTACAACGTAAAGAGATTGTTAATGAGATTACGCCTGATTTTATTTTGCCTTATACCACCTCATATACTTTCCTAAATTATGAGCAAGTTGTATTGAAAGGTTTAGAGTTTAATCTTGCTTACCAGCATCCAAGTTTCTTTGTGAACATGAACGGAACTTTATATCAAGCACCGAAAGTATGCCCAGCAACGAAAGATGATTGTAATGAGGTCGGAGATTCTTGGAGTCTGATTTCAACACGCTTGCCACCACGTAAACTTTTTAATATTAGCTTAGGCAAGAGTTTGTTTGAAAATAAACTTAATGTGGGGGTACGTGCCAGATATCATTCTGAAAAAGAAAAATCCTAAAGGTTGGTTACAGGGTACAGGGGTGAGTGGGCGTGCGGTGACTGAAATTTCTTCGGAAACCTTAGTTGATATTTTTGCGAGCTATAAACTGAATCCAAATCTAAATCTCTCGTTTAATGTTGATAACTTAACCAATCGTTATAACTTTGACCCTGGTACAGTGATCGGTATGCCGATTCCCGGCCGTACCATCAAAGCAGGGTTCGAAATGAGATTCTAGAATCATAAAACAATCAAATCGGCAAAACCCAACTGTAAAAATATGAGTGAACAAAGTAGTGAAAAATCAGTCGCTCTAAATCAGTGGTTAGAATCACGCACTAAAAAGTTGATAAAGTTCTATAGATATAGAACTTTATCATCAAAAAAATATATTCAAGCGATCTGATCATACACAGAAGCTTAGACAGCAGCATGCTGGTTGTTCAGCCCACTCAACGTCATGATTTTTGCGCCTGTTGGTCAATCTGTTGTAGCTCTTGTAAACGGCTAGAGTGAAGGTCTTGATTGTGTTGACGAGCCAACAGACTATAAATGGTAGGTAAGACAAAAAGCGTAAAGAAGGTCCCGATCAACATACCGCAGACAATCACAAGCCCTAAGACCAAAGCGACTATGTGCACCAGCGCCTGTGGCAAAAGGAGTGGAATCAGCCCAAACACCATTGCCGCTGTGGTCATCAGAATTGGACGTAAACGAATTTGAGCAGCTTTTAGAATAGCCGCTCGCCGATCTAAACCTTCATGAACTTGCAATTCATTGGCAAACTCAACCATTAAAATACCATGCTTACTAATCAGCCCAATCAGCGTGACTAAACCAATCTGAGTATAGATATTGACTGTGGCAAGTCCAAAAGCCAAGGGGATTAATGCGCCACAGATCGACAGTGGAACCGTAATTAAAATAATAAATGGATCCATTAGGCTTTCATATTGAGCGGCTAAAACCAGATAAATCACAATCAGCGCGGCTAAAAATGCAAACAGCAAAGCGTTACCTTCCTGTACATACTGACGTGCATCGGCTTGCCAGTCATAACTAAATCCAGCCGGTAATTCAGATGCAGCCTGTTTCAGAAAACTTAAAGCTTGACCTAAGGAAACCCCAGCGGCAGGGATTGCTTGAAAAGTTGCAGCATTTTGTTGATTAAATTGAGTGAGTTCATTGGGTTCTACCTGTTCACTTAGACTGACCACAGTCGATAAGGGAATTAGTGTGTCTTGGTCGGTACGAATAAACTGTCGTGTCAGTGCTTGAGCTGTCAAACGTTGTGTATTGATGCTTTGAGGAATCACATCATAGGCACGACCTTGCATACTAAAACGATTGATATAATTCTCACCAACCAATGTCGCTAAGGCTTCACCGATATCTTGCATACGAATACCCAGACTATTGGCTTTGGCCCGATCAACCTCGACTCGAATCACGGGGTTATTAAAGTCAAGATCACTGTCGACCACCACAAAAAGTCCACTTTCACGGGCTTTTTGTTGATGCGTTCTGTATCGCCTGATAAATGGTTGAATAGTCTTGTGCACTACGCAACACCATTTGTACGGGTAATCCACCTGTTGAACCGGGAAGCGCAGGATTTTGGAATACAAAAATACTGCTGCCTTCTACATCACCAACTTTGGCTTGAAGTTGCTGTTGAATTTCATCCGCAGAATGCACTCGCTCAGACCATGTCGAAAGGGGTTGTTCCACCAAAACTTGATGCAGGCCCATCTGTACCATTAATAATCCACGTGGTACTGGTTTCGGGGAAAGTCCAGAAGATTTCATCGAGTTTTTGATTAAAGTGCTCAGCATAATTGAGATTGGCATGTTGTGGTGCTTTGATGGCTGCCAATACACTGGCTTGATCTTCATTGGGCGCCAATTCTTTTGAGGGAGTTGGTAAAGCAATGGAAGGCTAATAAAAATAGCGATCGCAAAAACCACTGTGATCCAACGATGATGCAGGGAAAAATTGAGCAATTTACTGTAAAGCTGGGTCAAATGTTCAAAGAACCATTCGGCTGCTTTTGCCATTTTACCTTCTTGCTGTTTGGATTGAAGTAGAAATGAACTCATAACAGGAGACAGGGTTAAGGCAATAATCCCTGAAACCAAAACTGCGCCGGCTAAAGTAAAAGCAAATTCTTTGAATAAGGAACCAGTTAATCCACCCATTAAACCAATCGGAGCATACACTGCGGCCAGTGTAATGGTCATTGCAATTACAGGGCCTGCGACTTCTCGTGCCCCGATCAAAGCTGCTGCAACAGGGGATGCACCTTCTTCAATATGCCGATGGACATTTTCAACCACCACGATTGCATCATCTACAACCAAGCCTATGGCGAGTACCATGGCTAAAAGTGTGAGTAAATTGATACTAAAGCCACATAACAGCATTAAACCCAAGGCACCTAACATTGACAATGGAATTGTCACTACAGGAATCAAGACACTACGTAAAGAACCTAAACACAAATAGATCACCGCAATAACAATAATCAGCGCTTCGATAAAAGTATGTAAAACTTCATCAATAGAGGCATCAATAAAACGGGCTGTTTCATAGGCAAGATTGACTGTAACCCCCGGCGGCAAGGTTTTTTGGATCTCAGGCAATTTATCTTTAATTCCCTGTACGATCACCAAGGGGTTGCCTGTAGGCGTCGCTTGTAGACCGACAAAAATTGCAGGTTTACCATCCATAGAGGCACTTGTTTCTGTCGAAGCAGCGCCAAGTTCAACTGTTGCCACATCTTGTAGACGAATTAGATTTTGAGCATCATTGCGTATCACCAGATTTTTAAAGTCCTGAATACTGGTGAGATCTGTGGAAACATTGACATTTGAAACCACCAATTCGCCTTTGACCTGCCCCGGTGCGGCTTGGTAGTTATTTTGACGGATCGCATTGGCGACATCGGCGGCAGTTACCCCACGACTGGCCAAACGATCGGCATCCAACCAAATCCGCATAGCCAAACGCTGACTACCATAGGTCTGTACCTTGGCAACCCCATCAATTGTAGACAGCATGGGCTCTACCACCCTAGACAAATAATCGGTTAATTCAGCCAAGGACAGTTGTTCGCTGGAAAATCCGATATAGGCAACATCGGTAGATTCACCTGAAGAACGTTCAATGACTGGATCAAATGCCTGTTCTGGTAATTTGTAACGGACTTGATTAACCTTTGCCATCACCTCTGTTAATGCTTGGGTCGAGTCACGATTTAATTGCATGCGTAACGTTACAGAACTGCGACCCTGTACAGTAGAAGAACTGAGATAGTCGATGCCCTCTACCGAAGACACTGCTTGAGCAATGGGTTGGGTGACAAAACCTTGCATAAGTTCAGCAGATGCACCGGGATATTCTGTATTGATACTTATCGTTGAGGTTTCAAGTAAAGGATACTGTCGGATAGGCAGTTTATTCAGGGAAAACAAGCCCGCCAGCAAGATCAAGGTGCTGACGACCAAGGCCAATACTGGGCGTTTTACAAAAAGGTCAGTAAATTTCATTCGCTTATCTCCCTAGACTTTGGGCTTGATCGAGGAAGATTGGGGACGCTCAAGTGTATTTACGGTCGGCTCAACTTGCATACCATCACTTAATTTAAGTTGTCCTGATACAACAACTTGATCACCTGCTTTGAGCCCAGATTTGACTACAACTTTGGCTTGATAGCGCTCACCGAGCACTACCGCCACACGTTGCACAATCAGCTTGTTATGGTCTTGTTTTGCAAGGAAGACAGTATTGCCATAAGCCGTATAGGTAATTGCAGTTTCAGGAACGACTATGCTTGGGCGTTCAGATTCTTGGATGTCTAATTTGGCATACATGCCCGGTTTTAACTGTTGATCATGGTTATTTAAAATTGCTTGCCCCTGCACAGTTCGCGATGTTGTGATCAGCGGTTCGATTGCACTTACCACAGCTGTAAAGGACTTTTCAGGAAATGCATCAATTTTGAGTTGTACAGATTGTCCGATTTTTAATCTTGATGCCAATTGTTCATCCAATGTGAAATTGGCAAGAATTTGTCGAAAGTCGACCAGATTAGCAATACCAGTGCCTGCCTCTAAATATTGCCCTTGATGTACTTGGCGTATTCCCATGACACCAGAAAAGGGGCACGAATCGCTTTCTGTTTTATGCTGGCTTGTAGCTGTTGGATTTCTGCACGCGTCATATCTCGATCAGCCAATGCGGTATCCATTTCTGCCTGTGAAATCGCATGACTATCAATCAGGAGTTTGGTGCGGTGATAGGCCATTTCGGCTTGTTTCAGTTTGGCCTGCAAACGACCTAATTGAGCTTGTTCAACATCGGTATTGAGTTGAACCAGTATTTGACCTTGTTGAACCGCTTGTCCAGATTGGAAATAAATCTGTTTGACCATACCAGTTGTTTCTGTTGACACTTTGACTTGTCGGATTGCTTCCAACTCACCAATACTGGAAAGCACTCTGTGGAATATTTTGTTCGACCACTGTACTCAAGGCCACTTTGACTGGAGGGTAAGCGCCAGATTGATGTGTTTCACTTGAACGAGAATTTAAATAAAAATAGATTGCGACACCCACGAGAATTAAAGTGATCGCGATTAGAAAAAGCCATTTGTTGTTTTTCATGCGACAACTCCAAGGTTGCGGAGTTGTTGTCGAAAATGACTGGCAATGGTCAGCGCTAAAAGACCACCAATCACTGAAATATGTTCAAGTGCAAAGTAAAAGGCGATATTGGCTTGAATACCAGTCATGTTCCAAAAGTGATGCACAATCGCAATTGTCAGTGCTAAAAATACGGAAAGAATCAGTGTGCCGAACCACATATGCCGCTCAAATAAAATACAATAGGCACCCACAAGCAGAATCAACGCAGAAGCATAATTAAATAACCAGGCAGGCTCTAGACCAGCCGCCTGCATTTCCAAAAATCCTGTTTCAACAGCAAGAATTTTACTAAGTCCTGAACTTAGAAATAGAAGCGCAAGACAACATCTGCTGATGGCCCACAGCCATTGGCTTTCTAAACTTAATTTAATGAAATATGGCATGAGAATATTTCCTGAAGAAATAAGACTGGATAATTAAAACCTTTAAAATGAATAGCTTGTTGTTATTCATAACAGCTGTGGCAAGCAGTCTAAAACCTCAAGTTATATTTAGGTCAATGGGCTTTGATCAGAAAATTTGTAGAGAGATAAGATTTTTACAATGGCTTAAATTGGCGATAGCGTTTTTTGTATTTTGAGTTGTAATGATGAAAAGCCATGGCAGCTAAGATCAATTGACAAATGTACTTTGCTGAATTATAAAACCTCAAGTAATATTGAGAAATATCAAAATGCAGGCAGAAGAAAAATTGATTTTAATCGGATGATGACGGTAGGAGAGGTGGCTAAACGGAGTGGTGTAGCCGTTTCAACCTTTGCATTTTTATGAGTCGAAAGGGCTAATTAAAAGTATTAGAACAAATGGAAATCAGCGTCGTTTTCCATCAATTGTCTTACGTTATATTGGAATTATTAAGGTTGCACAAAAAGTAGGAATTTCTCTGGAGGAAATTAAAAATGCATTAAGTGTTTATCCTATGGGAAGCAAATTAACCGCAGAACAATGGTCAGTGTTATCATCGCATTGGCGTAAGGATTTAGATGAGCGTATTCAAAAACTAACACGTTTAAGAGATGAAATGGATTGGTGTATTGGTTGTGGTTGTTTATCTCTAAAGCAATGTCCTTTACGTAATCCAGAAGATATATTAAGACACCAAGGATCCGGTCCCCGTATTTTAGAGCGTGAATAAGAATCCAATATTAATATTTTATGTGATTGATATTTTAGCTTTTTTATCTTGAGCTGTTGATCACTTATGTTTGGTGAAAAAACTCTAAGCACACTTTCAAGCTTTTAATCAGTACAAATGACCATTATCAATAATCGATATTGAGCTAAAACGGGCATATTCAAAACCAAGTCAGTGTTGTGTAAATAACCCGTAATAAATAGACAGGTCTGTATAGACAGTCCGCCTAACTTTTTAGTAGAATACATCACAATTTAAAATTAAATAATAATGCATGTCTAACAATATTTACGCTGCTTTGGAGCAGCTTGGCTTATCAGCACAAAAACGTGCGATTCACGTACAATTTCTCTAATTCGGCGTTGAGCCAACAGGTGTTCCTACAACGTATCGATGGAACACATCAAATCAATGAGGGTGTTCGGCTCCAACTCATCTGTCTTGCAACGTCAGCAACTATCCCTTTAAAAAAGCTTTATTGGAACTCAAGCTGCAATTGATATCGTCACAGATAAATCTGAGTTAACCCGTATTTCAGGGATTGTGACCTAAGCCGATATTGGCGCATCTGATGGTTCTCTTACCATCTATCGTTTGACCGTAGAAGACCCAACAGCACTTTGGAAGCATCGTAGAAACTCTCGAGTATTTATGAATAAATCGGTTGTGGATGTGATCCAAACCGTATTCCAAGAATGGACACAACGCAGCCCGCTGTTTGCTTCAAGTCTAAGTCTTAGATAAGAGTGGACTGAGCAAAGACTATGATGTGCGTCCATTCATTATGCAGGCATCTGAAAGTGATTTTGACTTCCTGACCCGTTTGATGAGAAGTGAAGGGATTAACTGGCTGATCGATGAAGCCCAGCTTAAAGTATCGAGCTCAACAGAACAAATCCAAGCACAAAAAGCTTCGTTTAATTGATGATAATTCGCAATTTAGTGCCCTTAGAACGCCGCAATATTCGCTTTCATAGAAGCAGCGCCGTAGAAAAAACTGATTCAATTACCAATTTTATTGGTCAGCGTTTCATTCAACCGACTTCAGTACATATCCAACGTTGGCAAGCCGATGTATTGGATATTGATGAAGGCGCTGGCAGTGTCCAAAGTAAACACAGCCATAGTGAAAATTATGACAATGCCAGTCTAGCTTTAGAACAAGCATGGCACTTTAGTCCTGCATGGATTCAAGACCTTAATGGTGAAGATGGTGCAACGCCATCGGGCAACAGTCAGATTGAAAAGTTTAACCAAAACCTCAGTAACTACTACGATTCACAAGCCAAACAATTTACAGCAACGTCAACAGTACGCGATGCACATGTTGGTTATTGGTTTGAACTGAATGAACACCCTGAGATAGATCAACACTCAGGTGCAGACAAAGAATTTTTAATCACGGCTAAAAGCTTTTATAACCAAAATAACTTACCTAAAGATCTCACCGATCAAGTCACCGCTTTAGCTCCAACAAAGCAATTGGCAAACAAGTCAAATCACCAGCAACACGAGTGATGAACGTCAAGCCAGTAATTTAACCATTCAACGTCGTAACATCAGCACGGTTCCAGCCTATAACCCATTACAACACCGACCGATTGCATCACCACAACGGGCCAAAGTGGTGGGGCCAAGCGGAGAAGAAATCCATGTTGATGAATGGGGGCGTATTAAAGTTCGCTTCTTGTTTAGCCGTAATGAAGACAATACCCATGATGGCGGTGCGGGTTCTAATGACAATGACACAGATTCAGCTTGGGTCGATGTCCCTGACCCCATGGGCAGGTGAAGGCTATGGGGCACGATTCTTACCGAGAATCGGCGAGATCGTTGTTATTGATTTCTTTGATGGCAACATTGACCGTCCATTTGTGGTTGGGCGCATCCATGAAGCGCAACGCCATCCAAGCAAGTTTGATGACAAAGGTAAACTGCCTGATACCAAGAAGCTGGCAGGAATCAAAAGTCGAGAGTATCAAGGCAAAGTGGTTACAATCAACTGAGGTTTGACGATACTACTGGGCCAAATCAGCAGCCAGTTACAGAGTAGTCATGGCGCCAACCAACTTAACTTGGGTAAATTGAGTCATCCAAAAGACAAAGCAGAAAGTGATGATCGTGGTGAAGGCTTTGAACTGAGAACTGACCAATGGGGGCCGTTCGCGCAGGGCAAGGTTTACTGCTTTCGACCTATAAACAAGACCAAGCCAAAGGTGATCACCTTGATTCAGAGCTTGCCACAAAAGGCAACTTGAAGGCAGCCAGACCAACAGTAAAAAGCCTTAAGTGATATTGCCAAGAATCAAAAGACGGATGAAATAGAATCGATTGAGCAAC
>JAKCPI010016429.1:0-13661 GCA_023213315.1 Euborellia annulipes | reverse complement strand
GGGTTTGTCTGGTGGTTTGCCAAAGTTCACTTTCTTCAATAATGCTTACTCTTGATATCGCACTAATTAGATGCGCAATATGATTAATGACTAAATAATATTGCAGAAAAATCCATGCATCCTTTTGAGAAAACCAAACAGTGCTATCTTCAGAGACTGAGGAATGATCATTGAGCATCTCAGAAACCACACTAATCCCTTCCATATCACGAATAATCAGTCGAGCAGGGAAGCCTTGTTTAAATTCCATCAAACTGTTTTGCATATGGGCTTCAACACTAATCCCTTTATTTGCAAACAATTCAATCAGTGGAACCAAGGAAACTTGAATATATTGTTTCCACCAATCAGCAAGAAAGGCTTTTGAGTGACTATTTGGAAGTCCTTGGGCTTGTGCGGCCTGATCAATAAACGCCATTAAGGGGATCTGATGATGCTCATTTTCTTCGACTAAACCACCTAGCATCCGAGTATTTTCAAGCGTTTCCGTAGCTAATCCTGCGCGATATATAATGCCAAAAGAACTTTCTAACTCAGGGATTTTGACAGTTTTGGCTGTAAGCTCTGGAAGAATGAGCATATTTTTATAGTGTTGGTTGATCTGATGCTTAAGAATGATTTTACTGGCATCAATCGCTCTTTCCATTTCATCCATAGGGTTGTTACGAATAAAACTAGTAATACGCACATCAATGGAGAGTTTTAAAAAAATATTAGATTGCGGTAACCAAACGGTTCGTACTGAAGATGTAGGCCAAACGGTTTGTCCTAAAGCACCTAAATATCGAACCTCATGATTTTCTAAATAGCGTTTTAAGGAAGGGTGTAGGAGTAAAAAGTTTGCTTGCCACGGATGTGTAGGCAAAAGTTCATAATTTTCGAAGTCATCTTTGAGGCGGTGTTGTGCATGCTTCAAAACGTCTTCTTCAATCAGTTGATCAACATTGTTATCGCTGACAAGTTTTTGGATTAAGGATGAATGCACTGCGAAGTAGTGTAACTGAAACGTCGCACCTAGCTCTGGGCTATACTTTTTCATATCCTCTTTAGAAAAGCCTAGATTGGCTTTTGAGGTCACATGAAATGGATGTCCATATAACATGCCTTGTTCAGCAGATTGAAAACTAGAGGCCAGTTTAGGCTTTATTTGATCTACGCTGTTTTCTAAAAAGAATTTGGTATTTTCGATACTGTTTGCGATTTCTGCATAGAGATTTTGATTTTGCTTTTTATCTTTAAATCGCTGATTTAACTTTAACTCATCGGTTATCATTTTAACCAACACTTTAGGATCAGTCAGACTTGTGACAGTCTTATCCTTAGTATTGAAGACACAAAAAGAGCGCTGGTAACGATGATAACCAGTGCTTGAGAAATGCTGTATCGCACCATAGATGATTGAGTTAGATGCAGTAAATGGGTATGAAAAATAGGATGAATTATTTGCGTCATGTATTGTTAAAGGTGAATCCTGTTCTGAGAGAATATGCTGTTCGAGTTGAACTTGAAGTTCACGAAAAAAAGTATTCAAGTATTGTTCAAAAAGCTTGTAAGACCATGCATCGGTGGTAATGATCGGGTTCATTCTTGTACCTCTTCTAAAATTGTATTGGTTAAAAATTTGTTTAAAGTCACGATTAATCCAGCACCAATAAAAAATAATGCAGTGCAAATTAACGCGGCAGTGATATTGAAAAATGAGTATGTGAGGGTGACCGCAATCGGCCCAAACAGTTGACCGAGAACAAAGGCACTGTTTGAAATACCAATCACTTTTCCTTGATTTCTTGCATCAGTTTTTAACGAAATCGTATGAAAAATAGAGGGAATAAGTGCAGCGAAACAGAAACCTTGTATGAGTCTTAAGAGCAGCACTAACCAAATATTAGTGGTCCATGTCAAAGCCAGAACCGTGATTCCACAGATCAGCGTTGCACTGACAAAATTATGAAATGAATCACCTCTTGCATCGTTACGTTTCCCCCAATAGGTTGCAGCAAAAAATGCAGCGCCCCATGAAAGTGCGTGGATTGTTCCTGTTAAACTCGCAATAGATAAGGGGGGTAGTTATATTTCGACTGATTTCACTGATATATAAGATAAAACAGGACACTAAACCGAACCCGCCAGCTTGGACAAAGGTTCCCGCACTGAGCCAAGAAAAAATTGTTCGATCAAAGGATTGCAGTGTTGATGGTTTTTTTTCGGGTTCAGTGACAGATGTCTGTACAGGTTGGCTCAATAAAATGGCCGCAACTAAGATTAAAACGATGACAATATATGCTGTGGCATTGAGTAAGGTTTCTACTTTCCAATGGTCCATAAATATGCCCCCGAGTACCGGACCACATAGACAGGCCAGTGCGACACTGCTTTGGAGCTGTCCAAAAGCAAGACCTCTTTGTCGCTCGCTAGACAAGTAAGAGGTATAGGCATAAAGAATCACGGATAGACCGCAAAATCCTAATAAAATACGGGCAAAAATAAACACAAATAGATGCTGTGCTCCCGCCATTAAAAGTATAGAAATGCAGAAACCAGCCAAGGAAAGTAACAGTGCTTTTTTATACCCAAATGTATCTGATAGATGACCAATAAGGGGGGCTGTAAATAGACTCCCTAGAGCTGGTGCTGACAGCGCTATACCTGCCCAAATGGCGGGTGTTGCCATTTGCGCCGTCAATTTTTCCATATATAGCGGCATGATCGGTATTAAGACCATCAAGCCAAAAGTCGAAAAAAAAATTGACACAGTAAAATAATCAAATGATCTAGGCGAGAGGAACGCATGATTTAGATATCCATGGTCTCATAGCAAGATTGGAATAAAGCATGGTAGGGATTTGACGTCATACCAATTTTACTTGGCATCCCTGTTGAATCACCTTGTTGGGCTAATAACGGGGTGAGTAATTGTTTGAATGGCCAATGGCTACTTTCAAAAACATATTTTTGAATACAGTTTTTCGATTGTTCAGAAAGCGCGGCAGTTTCTATAAAGTTAACAATAATTTCTTGGATCATTTCCCAGAAATCAATTTCAGTATGATCGGTATATTTCAATGTTGCTAATGCGATAGGGTATAGGTTGATTTGTATCCCGAGGGTTATAAAATAATTAAATAAATCCTCATTTTTATTAAAAATAAGATTGTTTGGTGTACTGGTATCAATTTTATAGACTGGCGGAACAAAACCACTGTCCTGAATCGCAGGGGTGCATATTCTTAAGGTGTCATGGTCACGCAGAATAAAGCATTTAAATTGATTGTCTTGGTAACATACAAGGGTGTTTTGACCATGACACTCAGGCATAACACCAAAAGACCACAGTGTGAGAAAAGTGTGAATAAAATGGGTACTCAAATCTTTAAGTAAGTTCCATTTGTCACCTGTTATACCTAAAGCTTCCCATGGATCAATATAAGGGCAACTTAAAGCAGACATGCTAATTGGTGCTATATTTTTTTCTTGGCAAAAATGAGGTAAATGCCTCACTTGACAGCCGATAACACCTAAATTTTGTACCAGCGGTTCTTGTTTTCCCAAGACCCACCAATGGGTTTCATTGCTTAAAAAGAGCTGATGTTTTAATGATGGTGTTTTGTCGATGACATCATTGAGAAAATCATATGCCGCATGACCGTTGGCTAAATATCGAGCAGGCATAGAGCGAATAGCACCCAAAGTTTTGGCATTGGTCGAGAGCTTTAAGTGCTGATTTGAATTTAAGTGATTGATTAAAGTTCGTAGCGAGGATGTTGGGCAACCAATTGCAGTGGCGAGACCGAGGTCAATCCCTAGATATTTGTTTTCTTGAAATCTTAAATAGTCATGCTGTGTTTTAAGTACAGGTATTGCAAGGTATTCATTTGAGAGAGCCTGCATTTTTTCAATAATAAGATTTTTTTCCTCAGCAGGGAGAGCCAGTTCATCATGTGGAATGGATTCCATATTATTTATGACATCTGCTTTTTTAAATGCCCACCAATACACTTCAATTTCTTTTTGAGTAATGAGTGGACTGAGTTCACCTTTCGCATGTGCAAATGGATGAAATGCACGGTCAGCGACAAGCGAAAGTTGTTCACTCATTATGAGTGGCGAAGAAAAAGAAAGTGCGGATTGTAAGATTTGAGGAATTTTTTCAGCAGTAACTAAATTATCATGCCAATACGTAATGGCCTTTTGGTGGTTGATTGATGGCCACCATGAGGATTGAGTTAAATAATTGAAAACGTCAGCAATCGCGATCTCAGTGGTCTGTTGACTCAACGTGTTATGAAGTAAAACTTCTGCTTTTGTGATATAGAAAGGATTTACACTATTTACTTTTAAGCAGTTGAAATGTAGTTCCAACTCACTACTCAGATGTATTACAAGATAAGGCTTTTTATAGACAATATGGTTTCTGAACTCACCATAATTTTCCATATAGAGCGCATCTATAGTTTTCTGAAGTTGTGTTGTGTAAATCCGATCTAACATGTGCATTGTTCCTATAATTATAAAAGTGGCAAAACTGTGCCAATATTTTGTTTTTTGTGCAGCATTGAAAAACCATTTCGCACAAACAATATCGTCGATCGCCATACCCATTGGGTTGAGTAGAATGATTTCATCATCATTTTCACGGCCATTTTTATGCCCAATAATGATGTCACCTAGTTCAGCATGTAGTTTTTCACGGCTAAATAAACCTTCTTCAACCAGCACATTGATGACTTTTTTTCTCTATTGGATTGATCCCAGTCGTCCACAATCACTTTGTCAACTTTGAGGAAAACTTCTGGTTCAATATCCATGATTGATATATTTGAAACGAAGCAACCTTTTTTAAGCCATTCAAACGGGATATAGGGTTTGTCAGATACTGTGCAAGTGATTAATACATCTGCCTGTTGGATCGCCGACTTGGCAGTTTCATGAATTTCGATTTGAAGATTTGGATATTCGCCAATAAATAAAGCTTTAAGTTTTTCTGCAGCTTCTGGGTTTAGATCAAATAAATGTATTTTTTTAACTTGTGGGTATTGTTCTAAGACCGTTTTGATTTGCATTTGGGCAATCGGACCACAACCAATCACACTGATATCTGAGAAGTCTTTTTTGGCGAGATATTGAATTGATACACCAGTAATTGCAGCTGTTCTCATCGCACTAATTAAGCTGCCTTCCATGATAGCCACGGGGTAATTTGTTTCAGCGTCATTTAAAATAATTAATGCACTGGCACGAGGAATATTAAATTTCTTAGGATTATGTTGGCGAGAGCCAATCCATTTGATCCCTGCAATAGGATCATTTCCAGCCAAATAACACGGCATGGCAATAATTCGGTCTGCAATATGGTCCGCACCTTGCCAACGTAAATAGGGTTTTAAGGGTTGTACAAACTGTTTATTTGCGTGAAGTGTGAGGCCTTCAGTAATTGCTTCGATAAACGAATTACTGTGATTTGCACCAAGATGGAGTAAATCTGATTGACTAAGGTAACGAAGGCTAGCCAAATTACTCATAAATATTTCCTAAAAAGTGGAGTTAAACAACGGATTGCAAAGTAAAATTTTCTTGATTGAGATGATTTTTATTGAAATGTCTTCTCTTGATCATTTCGAACCATTCTTCGTCATAAACTAAATCTAAATAACGATCGCCTCTATCTGCTAAAAGGGTTAAAACGCATGATCCAGAAGGGATGGTCGGGATAAGTTTTTTTATTGCTGAAATAGATGAGCCGCTAGATCCACCCGCAAAAATGCCTTCATGTTCGAGGAGTTCTCGGCAGCCTAAAGCTGACTCATAATCATCAACATAGATGACATCATCTATTTCATCTGGGGAGAGTAGGGCTGGAACGGTACTTGCACCGATACCCGGAATTTCACGTGGGCCTGAGTGACCACCAAAGAGAACAGAACCGACGATATCGACTGCAATAACTTTTAAATGCGGGAATTTTTCTTTTAAGCGGCGAGATACGCCCATGATTGTTCCAGAAGTACTTGCACCAACAACCAAGTAATCAATACTGCGATCGATTTGATTTATGATCTCTTCTGCTTCACCATAATAGTGGCTTTTCCAATTGTTGGGATTTGCATATTGGTTGATCCAAACAGCATTGGGCAATTGGCGGCAAAGTCGTTGTACTGTATCGATTCTTGTTTTTAAATAACCGCCGTTTTGATCTTTTTCAGAGACCATTTCGATATTGGCTTTATAGAGCTTCAACATTTGTAAATTGGCTGAAGCAATTTTGGGGTCAATCACGGCAGTGAATTTTAGGCCGTAAATTTTGCATGCCATTGCAAGTGCAATTGCTAGATTTCCTGATGAACTTTCAACAATGTGGCTATCTTTATGAATGAGGCCAGATTTAAGCCCTTCTTGTAACATATACAATGCAGGTCGATCTTTGATACTTCCACCTGGATTGAGTAACTCCATTTTTGCGACAACGGTGATGGATTGATCGGTAAACATCCTTGAGAGTCTGATTAAAGGAGTTTTACCTATGCAATCGAGAATATTGTTATGGATCATCGTTAGAATTCTCTGGTTTTATCTGTTGCAAATGATAATCATTATTGGTTTTGTTATTATTAAAATTTACGTGAAATTTGTTGTGTTTTGTAATTTTATTGAAGAGTAAACTAAGAGAGTAATTAATGATATTTTTATAAGATATTGATAAATATAGTTTATATGTAGTTATTGAATTAAATTATAGTGAAATTAGATGACCATTTGATTAAAATTGTTAATCAATCACTAGAAAAAATTTATAAAGCAGATGGCTATCACATTTATTTTTATTAAAGAGAATCACCGCTAAAAAAATCTTAGAAACCTCAAATGAATCAGAACTGAAATTATAAAAAATATAATAAATCAATAATTTAAGATTTTTTATGCTGTGTTTTTCATGGGCTGTTGGAATTGGTCATTAGAATATTATGTTTTACATCATTAATGCTAATGATTATTATTAGCGCTAAAATTCAGGCCTACAACTGAGGAAACAGGATGCGCCTTTCCCAATTCAGCTTATGTGTTTTATCTATTGCAATCAGTAGTCAGTTATATGCACAGGATGAAACCTCGAATAATCAGACACCAGTTAGCAATGCTCAACAACAGGAATCTGTCCAGAAATTGCCACAGATCGTTATTACAGCAACACGATCAGAAAAAAGCATTGCAGATATTGCAGGGACTGTACAGAACATTAGCGGAGCAGAGGTACAAAAACAGGCTGGGGCAGGGCGAAAAGTAGCAGATGTTCTTGCTCAACTGGTTCCTTCACTGGCGCCGTCTAGTGGTACTGGAAGTAATTATGGCCAGACCATGCGAGGCAGAACGGTACTGGTGATGATTGATGGTGTATCTCAGACGGGATCGCGTGATCCTGCGCGCCAATTGAACAGTATTAGTCCGGGGATGATTGAAAGGATTGAGGTTATTTCTGGGGCAACCAGTATTTATGGTTCTGGCGCAACGGGTGGGATTATTAATATCATTACCAAACGTGCTGACAAATCGAAACCACTGAGTTTTGAGACGAAATTAGGGATAACCTCTGCTGATAATTTCCGAGGAGATGGTCTGGCTTATGAAGCGGGTCAGAGTGTTTCTTTCAGCAATGATAAAATGGATGGTTTCTTGGTGCGAACTATACCAGTCGAGGATCATTATTTGATGCGAATGGGGATCGAATCGCAACTGAACCCAATCAGACCAGCCGTAATGATACAGATACACTAGACATAAATGGGCGCCTGAATTTTAATTTGACTGACACACAAAGCTTGAGTTTTGGTGCGCAGTATTATAAGGATAAGCAGGATACTCGTTATCTACCTGATTATGGACCGAACTATACCATTGCTAAAGGGCCACAGTCTGAACGAGCAATCAAGGGACTGGAATTAAGTAATCAGCCATTTACGGATCGTTATGCCTTTAATACCCAATATCAAAATCAGGATGTATGGGGGCAGACGGTAAATTTGGAAGCCTATTATAGAAATGAAAAAGGACGTTTTTTCCCAGTTTATTCAGGTGGCGCTACGGTAAATCAATCGCAATATACGGTTGATGTGGCAGGAATGCGGTCTACAGTTCAGTCTGATTTTAAGCTTGCAGCGCGTGATCTTAATCTGACCTATGGTCTGGATTATGACCGGGAAAAAGATACTCAGCATTATGACGTATTGTCTGTCAGCAATAACGGTATGGTTTACAAGGATACTGGTAGAAGATTAGATGCTGGTCCAGATACTGTCATTCAAAATATCGGTGCTTTTTACAGGCAGATTATCAATTAACGGATCGCTTTAATCTACAAGCGGGAACGCGCTATCAATATATTAAGGCAGATACAGACGCTTATACACCTTCTAGACAAACACAAAGCGTAGCGAGTGATTCAACAAATGCTGACAAGTTTTTGTTTAATTTAGGCGCAGTTTATAAACTTACTGATAATCAGCAATTATTTGCCAATTTCTCTCAAGGATTTAGTTATCCAGATGTATTACGGATGTTGCGTGATGTCTCAATTCTGACCGTTTCAACTGCGAATATAGAACCACTAACCGTCAATAGTTATGAACTGGGTTGGCGTCTGCAAGATGATCAAAAACTTGATTTAGGAATTACTGGCTTTTATAACACATCTGATAAAGTCATTCAGTTCAATGCGGACCGTTCTGTCAATATTGCTGATACTGATCAGCGTGTTTACGGTGCAGAAATGACTGCGGCATATCCAATTCTGGATGATTTTAAAATTGGTGGTACGTTGGCTTACACCCGTGGACAATATAAGGATGCGGCTGGTAATTGGCGTGAGTTAAATGCTTATCAGGTATCTCCAACTAAAGGGAACTATTTTGGTGAGTGGAATAGTGATGATGGTTATGGATTCCGTGTACAGATGCTTGCTGTAAAAGGAACTGACAAAGCATTTGAAGATGATAAGGTTGCGGTGAACAGTGATAAGGTGGTTCCAAACCGTGCTGCAAAAATAAAGGGTTATGCGATTATGGATACCCTAGTGAATTTCCCTGCGTATAAGGGGCGGGTGGATTTTGGAATTTATAACGTGTGGAATAAAGACTATCGCACTGTGTATAGCCAGCAGTCAGAAATTACCTTTTCCCCCTGTGTCTAGTATGCGGGCACAAGGGCGGACCTTTGGTTTGAGTTATACTTTTAATTATTAATTGATGTTAGCTAAAAGCTGGTGCTGAGTGTTTAATTCTCACTTATCACCAGCTTTTTTATTATTTATATAAAACAAATTCTTAACCAAAGATAAGTATCAAGTGTCGTCAAAAATTTAAAACAATAGAATGGATAAGCTATTTAGCGGATTTTTTAGCCATGTTTGTAGAGGTCTATTCTATTTGAGTTGTCGTTGCACAATTTAAAATGAATAAAAATTCAATGAATACATGTTGTATCGTCCTAATTTTGGTTCAAAGCTGTTTAGTTTCCCCATACTGTTTAAAACGCATTATGTGAATTGACCGAATCGAAATAAAGATAATCAAACATCAGCTCAGTGTGATAATCGTGTTTTAAGCAAGGGCGTATTTTTAAATAAATATTTGATAAAACAATGAGAAATTTTTATCTTTTATATGAGTTATAATAAAAATAGATGCAGTTTTGCTTAAATATTAACCATAAGATAGACTGGTCTGTATAGACAAAGCCCTAAATTTTTTAGTACAATTGATCACAATTTAGAATTAAATAATAACGCATGTCTAACAATATTTACGCTGCTTTGGAGCAGCTTGGCTTATCAGCACAAAAACGTGCGATTCACGTACAATTTTCTAATTCGGCGTTGAGCCAACAAGTGTTCCTACAACGTATCGATGGAATACATCAAATCAATGAGGGTGTTCGGCTCCAACTCATCTGTCTTGCAACGTCAGCAACTATCCCTTTAAAAAGCTTTATTGGAACGCAAGCTGCAATTGATATTGTCACAGATAAATCTGAATTAACCCGTATTTCAGGAATTGTGACCCAAGCCGATATTGGCGCATCTGATGGTTCTCTTACCATCTATCGTTTGACCGTAGAAGACCCAACAGCACTTTGGAAGCATCGTAGAAACTCTCGAGTATTTATGAATAAATCGGTTGTGGATGTGATCCAGACCGTGTTCCAAGAATGGACACAACGCAGCCCACTGTTTGCCTCAAGTCTGAGTCTAGATAAGAGTGGCTTAAGCAAAGACTATGATGTACGCCCATTCATTATGCAGGCATCTGAAAGTGACTTTGACTTCCTGACCCGTTTGATGAGAAGTGAAGGGATTAACTGGCTGATTGATGAAGCACAACTTAAAGTGTCGAGTTCAACAGAACAAATCCAAGCACAAAAGCTTCGTTTAATTGATGATAATTCGCAATTTAGTGCCTTAGAACGCCGCAATATTCGCTTCCATAGAAGCAGCGCCGTAGAAAAAACTGATTCAATTACCAATTTTATTGGTCAGCGTTCCATTCAACCGACTTCGGTGTATATCCAGCGTTGGCAAGCTGATGTACTGGATATTGATGAAGGCGCTGGCAGTGTCCAAAGTAAGCACAGCCATAGTGAAAATTATGACAATGCCAGTCTAGCCAGTTTAGAACAAGCATGGCACTTTAGCCCTGCATGGATTCAAGACTTGAATGGTGAAGATGGCGCAACGCCATCGGGCAACAGATCAGATTGAAAAGTTTAATCAAAACCTCAGTAACTACTACGATTCACAAGCCAAACAATTTACAGCAACGTCAACAGTGCGCGATGCACATGTCGGCTATTGGTTTGAACTAAATGAACACCCTGAGATAGATCAACACTCAGGTGCAGACAAAGAGTTTTTAATCACGGCTAAAAGCTTTTATAACCAAAATAACTTACCTAAAGATCTCACCGATCAAGTCACCGCTTTAGTCCAACAAAGCAATTGGCAAACAAGTCAAATCACCAGCAACACGAGTGATGAACGTCAAGCCAGTAATTTAATCATTCAACGTCGTAATATCAGCACGGTTCCAGCTTATAACCCATTACAACACCGACCGATTGCATCACCACAACGGGCCAAAGTAGTAGGGCCAAGCGGAGAAGAAATCCATGTTGATGAATGGGGGCGTATTAAAGTTCGCTTCCTGTTTAGCCGTAATGAAGACAACACCCATGATGGCGGTGCGGGTTCTAATGACAATGACACAGATTCAGCTTGGGTCGATGTCCTGACCCCATGGGCAGGTGAAGGCTATGGGGCGCGGTTCTTACCGAGAATCGGTGAGATTGTTGTGATTGATTTCTTTGATGGCAACATTGACCGTCCATTTGTGGTTGGGCGCATCCATGAAGCACAACGTCATCCAAGTAAGTTTGATGACAAAGGCAAACTGCCTGACACCAAGAAACTGGCAGGAATAAAAAGTCGAGAGGTATCAAGGCAGTGGTTACAATCAACTGAGGTTTGACGATACTACTGGCCAAATCAGCAGCCAGTTACAGAGTAGTCATGGGGCCAGCCAACTCAACTTGGGCAAACTGAGTCATCCTAAAGACAAAGCAGAAAGTGATGATCGTGGTGAAGGCTTTGAGCTGAGAACTGACCAATGGGGAGCAGTTCGGGCAGGGCAAGGCTTACTACTTTCAACCTATAAACAAGACCAAGCTAAAGGTGATCACCTTGATTCAGAGCTTGCCAAAAGCAACTTGAAGGCAGTCAGACCAACAGTAAAGCTTTAAGCGATATTGCCAAGAATCAAAAGACGGATGAAATAGAATCGATTGAGCAACTCAAAGCTTTTGCCGAAGAAATTGAAAAAGATGTTGCCAAGTATAAAAAGCCATCCATGTTACTTCAGTTCTGTTGATGGGATTGCCTTAAGTACCCCTGAAGATATCCATCTTTCAGCCACGAGGCATCATTAACCATACTGCGGGCGATAGTATTAACCCCAGCACCCAAAAGAATCTTTCTTGGGACAAGCTTTAGGCAAAGGTAAGCCTATTTGCTGCACAAGGTGGCATTAAAGCCATTGCAGCGCAGAGTAAAGTCGAGAATTCAAGCACAGTCCGATGCTTTAGATGTATTTGCCAAACTGGGGATTACCATCTCATCTACAGAAGATCGGATAGAAATCAGTAGTCCAAAAGAAGTATTGGATTACTGGTGGTTCATCACAGATTGCCCTAAATGGCCTAGGATTTTCCCCAAAACAGGCGGTAAGTTTGAGGTCAATGCAGGGCAGCACACATTTAAGCCGGTGCCAGTGTCAGTAAATCAGCACAACTGCCCCCATCGAATCCACTTAAAGGCGCACTCGACTTATTAAAAAGCCATGGTGGACAAGACTTCTTTAAACAAACCGGCTTTAAAGTAATTGACTCATTTTTAATAGCAAGTTTCTGGCAAGCTGGATGGCAATGGTTTTGCCCAAGTGACAGGTATTGCACCTGGCCCTGCCAAAGTTGAATTTGAAAACTGATCCACGGAGTGCATGGGATAAAGTAAGTCATTTTAACCGTGATTATACTTGGTCAGAAGAAGTGGTCGGTGGTGCCACAAGTTTTGCACAAAATGCTTTAAATTCAGTGGGCAAAAATATGATGTCCCAACTCAAAAACAATTTATTCTCTTTGAATGCTGACTCATTGAAAGATATGGCAAAAATGCTTTAAAAGACTTAGGCACACAAAGCTTGGGACAATTCTAAAGAACAATTTACTCAAAGTGCATTAGGTTCAGTCTCTTCAGCATTGACTTAAAATTTATCTCCGTCACAGATGATGAATGTGGGGCAGATGATTGCCAATCCAAGTCAATCCCTACAAAATATTAAAGATCAAGGCATCGATTTCTTTAAAGACCAAGCCTCTGCATTGTTTGCTCAACAGACCAGTGGTTTGGTTTCTAATTTAACTGCTGGAACAGGATTTGGGTCGTCACTGGGGCAAGGTTTTGTTGCAGAGTCATTTGGCGCTGCTCAAAATGGGTTAGATGCCCCTGTGAAAGTGGTGGATGATTTTATTAAAAAGATGAATATTTCTCTCGCTTCTAAACCTATAGCATTACCACTTGAAAAGGCGATGCATCAGTACCCACGATCCCGCAAAATATTCCTCAACAAGTCAGTCAGCCTGTGCTCAATTTTGACTCAACAGACTCCACAAGCGACAGCACCTGTCGAAGTGAGAAAACCGCAGTCGATTTATGATATGGATATGATGGGTACGGATGGATCTGAAGAGTCTCGTTATGTCACCAAACAAGTGACTGTGCGAAAAACGCTGCTGAACAACCAGATGTATATAACGTGCGAAATAAATAATTGAACATTTTTTGAATTTTAATTGATTGAAATTAAATTAAAAATTAGAACGTATTAAGGTTAAGTTTATGGCATTTATAGACAGTAAAATCAGATCGCAGGGTCAAATACACAGCAACAACCAACCGCTAAAGAGACCAAGCCAGCGGTAGAGTTGGCAGTATTTAATTTGGCCAGCCTGACGGGGCAGAAGACCATAAGTTTATCGCCCGTCAAATCCAAAACTATTTACAGGCTTGCGGAAATACCAGCGCCTAGAACAGATTAAAAGCAAGCGCCAATGTACCGACAGTC
>JAKCPI010016428.1:0-14441 GCA_023213315.1 Euborellia annulipes | reverse complement strand
TGTCTAACAATATTTACGCTGCCTTGGAGCAGCTTGGTTTATCAGCACAAAAACGTGCGATACACGTACAGTTTCAGCAATAATTCACTTAACAATCAAGTCTTCCTTCAGCGTATTGATGGAACACATCAACTCAATGAGGGTGTTCAGCTTACAACTGATCTGCCTTGTCTACGTCAGCAAATATACCTTTAAAGAGCTTTATTGGTTCTCAAGTCGCCATTGATATCGTCAACGATAAATCAGAACTCAATCGAATTTCAGGGATTGTGACCAAAGCTGATGTTGGCGCATCTGATGGTTCTCTTACAATTTATCGTCTAACGGTAGAAGACCCAACAGCACTGTGGAAACATCGTAGAAATTCGCGCGTATTTATGGCGAAATCTGTTGTGGATATGGTTCAATGCATTTTTCAGGAGTGGGAACAACGAAGTCCCTTGTTTGCCTCAAGTCTGACACTTGGATAAAAGTGGCTTAAGCAAAGACTATGATGTACAGACCATTCATTATGCAACATAATGAATTAGATGAGCGAATTTGATTCAAAGACTTCTTGCTGAGATGAAGGCATTAACTGGTTAATCGATGAAGCACAACTTAAAGTTTCTAGTTCAATCGAACAAATTCAAGCACAAAAGCTACGTTTAATTGACAGCAATGACCAATACAAAGCACTTAGATCGACGTAGCATTCGTTTCCACCGTAGCAGCGCTACAGAAATTACAGACAGCATAACCAGCTTTACTGGGTTACGTTCCATTCAACCCACAGCAGTGCATATCCAACGTTGGCAAGCTGATGCACTGGAAACAGAAGAAGGTGCAGGCTCAGTTTTAACTAAACATCGACATTCAGACAATCAAGATTCAGCGAGTTTAGGTTTAGAACAAGCATGGCATTTTAGCCCTGCATGGATACAAGACTTAAATGGTGAAGATGGTGCAACCAAATCGGGCAACAGTCAGATTGAAAAGTTTAACCAAAACTTCAGTAACTACTACGATTCACAAGCCAAACAATTTACAGCTACCTCAACTGTACGAGATGCACATGTTGGTTATTTTTTTGAGCTGAATGAACACCCGACAATAGATCTAACAGACTCAGGTCTCAGATAAAGCAGTTCCTGATTATATCTAAGACGCTTTTATAACCAAAATAATTTACCTAAAGACCTGACCGATCAAGTCACCGCTTTACTCCAACAAAGCAATTGGCAAACAAGCCAACATCACCACCAACAATAGTGATGAACGTCAAGCCAATGAATTGGTCACTACAACGACGTAATATTACTATTGTTCCAGAATATAACCCCTTAGTCCAACACCGACCAATAGCATCACCCAATGCGTGCCAAAGTAGTTGGGCCAAGTGGAGAAGAAATTCATGTGGATGAATGGGGACGGATTAAAGTTCGCTTCCTGTTTACCCGTAATGAAGACAACACCCATGATGGTGGTGCGGGCTCTAATGACAATGATACTGACTCGGCTTGGGTCGATGTACTGACCCCATGGGCAGGTGAAGGCTATGGGGCGCGATTCCTTACCAAGAATTGGAGAGATTGTTGTTATTGATTTCTTTGATGGTAACCTTGATCGTCCATTTGTGGTGGGGCGTATCCATGAAGCGCAACGTCATCCAAGCAAGTTTGATGACAAAGGCAAACTGCCTGATACCAAGAAAGTTGGCAGGAATCAAAAGCGAGGAATATCAAGGCAGTGGCTACAATCAGCTGAGATTTGATGATACTACTGGCCAAATCAGCAGCCAGTTACAGAGTAGTCATGGGGCCAGCCAACTCAACTTGGGCAAACTGAGTCATCCTAAAGACAAAGCAGAAAGTGATGATCGTGGTGAAGGTTTTGAACTGAGAACTGACCAATGGGGAGCCGTTCGGGCAGGACAAGGCTTACTACTTTCGACCTATAAACAAGACCAAGCCAAAGGTGATCACCTTGATGCAGAGCTTGCTAAAAAACAGCTAGAAGGTAGTCAGACCAACAGTAAAGCCTTAAGTGATATTGCCAAGAATCAAAAGACGGATGAAATAGAATCCGATTGAACAACTCAAAGAATTTGCCGAACAAATAGAACAAAAAAGTTGCCAAATTTAAAAAAGCCATTACTTTTACTCAGTTCGCAAGATGGGATTGCTTTAAGTACCCCTGAAGACATTCATATTTCAGCCACAGTCGCATCATTAATCAAATTGCGGGCGATAGTATTAACTTCAGTACGCAAAAGAATCTTGATTGCGACAAGCGCAAAGCAAAGCTGAGCTTATTTGCTGTACAAGGTGGGATTAAAGCCATTGCAGCGCAAAGTAAAGTTGAGATTCAAGCACAGTCCGATGCTTTAGATGTATTTGCCAAACTGGGCATAACTATCTCATCTACAGAAGATCGGATTGAAATCAGTAGTCCTAAAGAAGTTGTGATTACAGGTGGTTCATCACAGATTGCCCTAAATGGTTCAGGGATTTTCCCAAAAACGGGCGGAAAGTTTGAGGTCAATGCAGGGCAGCACACATTTAAGCCAGGTGCCAGTGTCAGTAAATCAGCACAACTGCCGCCATCGAATCCGCTTAAAGGCGCACTCGACTTATTAAAAAGCTATGGTGGGCAAGACTTCTTTAAACAAACCGGCTTTAAAGTGATTGATTCATTTGGCAAGCAAGTGTCTGGCAAGCTGGATGGCAATGGCTTTGCCCAAGTGACAGGTATTGCACCTGGCCCTGCCAAAGTTGAATTTGAAACTGATCCACGAAGTGCATGGGATAAAGCAAGTCATTTTAACCGTGATTATACTTGGTCAGAAGAAGTGGTCGGTGGTGCCACAAGCTTTGCACAAAATACATTAAATTCAGTGGGACAAAATATGATGTCCCAACTCAAAAAACAATTTATTCTCTTTGAATGCTGACTCATTGAAAGATATGGGCAAAAATGCTTTAAAAGACTTAGGCACACAAAGCTTGGGACAATTTAAAGAACAATTTACTCAAAGTGCATTAGGTTCAGTCTCTTCAGCATTGAATTTAAATTTATCTCCGTCACAGATGATGAATGTGGGACAGATGATTGCTAATCCAAGTCAATCCCTACAAAACATTAAAGATCAAGGCATCGATTTCTTTAAAGACCAAGCCTCAGCATTGTTTGCTCAACAGACCAGCGGTTTAGTTTCTAATATAACTGCTGGAACAGGATTTGGGTCGTCACTGGGGCAAGGTTTTGTTGCAGAGTCATTTGGCGCTGCTCAAAATGGGTTAGATGCTCCAGTGAAAGTGGTGGATGATTTTATTAAAAAAGATGAATATTTCTCTCGCTTCTTAACCTATAGCATTACCACTGAAAAGGCGATGCATCAGTACCCACGATCCCACAAAATATTCCTCAACAAGTCAGTCAGCCTGTCGCCAATTTTGACTCAACAGACTCCACAAGCGACAGCACCTGTCGACGTGAGAAAACCGCAGTCGATTTATGATATGGATAAGGATGTGGTACGGATGGATCTGGAAGAGTCGCGTTATGTCACCAAACAAGTGACTGTGCGAAAAACGGCTGCTGAACAACCAGATGTATATAACGCGCGAAATAAATAATTGAACATTTTTTTTGAATTTTAATTGATTGAAATTAAATTAAAAATTAGAACGTATTAAGGTTAAGCTTATGGCATTTATAGACAGTAAAAATCAGACCGCAGGGTCAAATACACAGCAACAACCAACCGCTAAAGAGACCAAGCCAGCGGTAGAGTTGGCAGTATTTAATTTGGCCAGCCTGACGCATACAGAAGACCATAAGTTTATCGCCCATCAAATCCAAAACTATTTACAGGCTTGCGGAAATACCAGCCTAGAACAGATCAAAGCAAGCGCCAATGTACCAACAGTCGCCAATATCTTTGCATTATCCGGCAGTGTTTTAGACCTTATTTTATTTGCCACTGAACCCAAACAAGCTGAGGCAGGCGTACAACAATCGGCATTGTTAAGCATGAACTTAATCGGTTTATTTTTACAACCGAATACAGAAGCACATGTGCGTATGGCTTTACGTCCAATGCTGGGTTTAATGGCCGAATGTTTATACCCAGCCAATGGCAAAATCAAAGAAGCTGATTTACGTCGTATGCAGCTACACTTAAATGCGCAGATGGCAGGCGATTTAGAAAAATTCCTACAAGAAACACAAGGTAAATTATCAGGTTTATTGTCGAGTGCAACGACACTGGGGACTTCAATTCTGCAAGCCTTTAGCAGCAGTGCTGTAGCTGGATTACCCAGCGTTGCTTCAGCGGGAGCCACAGCTGAAAAACGTGATCCCAGCAAGCAGTTTAGCAACTGGGCACAGCCATTGATTGATTTGTTGGGTACACCTGCACAAGCTGATATGACCGCAAAGATGACCCCGAATATCGCAACACGATTAACAGAAGAAGTGCTTAAGGCGACACCACAACTTGCTACAGTGATTCAACAACAAAGCAATGCAGGAACTCAATATAGCCTTGCTTGGTTGATTCAAGAAACCCTAAAAGCCATCCAAACTCAAGGTAAAAAAGCCACAGCCAGTGTGCCGTTAAACCAAACAGGCGAACATGAGCAGCATATCAATGGTGATATTTTAGAGTTTGTCACCTTACAACCTGATGCCTTAAATGATCCGATTTGTGCTACCAAACTAGCTGATCAATGCCAGTACTCAGCAACGGTACATAGTATCAGTTATGCGATTGGTGCTGAGCGGGTTAATCATTCAGACTTTTACTTGCCTAAAGTTGGTTTTGCCTTTAGTCGTCAATATAACTCTCAAATGAATGAGTTTGACCACAGTATGATCGGCGCACGTTGGATGATGCCATTTTCCAATGTGATCATACAAAATCAAAATGGGTATTTATTTATTGACAGCAATGGACGTAAACATCAACTGCCTGCTTCGATCGTCTATGAAACATATCAGGTACCCTTTGAAGGCTTTAGTGTCGCGCCACATGACGATGGAGATTTATTGCTGAATTTTGGTTCAGACTGGAATTTCCATTTTCATAGTTTTAATGCTGGAAAACATTATCACCTCGTTCAACAATTTAATGATCAGACTGATGAAAAAGTAGTACTGACCTATTTATTGTTTGAACAATTTGCCTATTTACAAGCGATTGATTTTCAATTGAAGCGCGCTAAACACTTAGTCAAGTTTGCTTTTAATGAACAAGCCAAAGTCATTGCCGCATTTGTCGATGAACAAGTGGAAGCATTGGCACGTTATGAATATGATCAACAAGGCAATCTGATCAAAGCCATTGATCAAAATGGACATACACGCAGTTATGAATATAACCATGCCCATCAATTGACCCGTTATACAGATCGTACTGGACGTGGGCAAAATATTCGATATGACTCTACCGCACCCAAAGCCAAGGCGATTGAGGAATGGGCAGATGATGGTAGTTTTAAAACCCGTTTAGAATGGCATCCACGTTTGCGTCAAGTGGCCGTCTATGATGCTTATGATGTTCCGACCTATTATTATTTTGATTTAGATGGCTTTACCTATCGTACTCGTTTAGCCGATGGTCGTGAAAAGTGGATATCTCGAGATAGTCAAAAACGGATTACGCGTCAAATTGATTTTGCAGGCTTAGAAACAGAGCAAGTCTATAACGATCAAGATCAATTGGTGAAAATTGTACAGCCAAATGGTGGCATTATCCTGTTTGCCTATGATGAAGCAAGGGTAATCTAACTGAAACCAAAGACCCAGAAGGCAATATCTGGAAAAAACTGAATATGATGCTGGATGGCAATGTCAGCAAAGACATTAATCCTTTAGGGCATACCACCCAGTATAAATATAATAATGATAATCAATTGGTTGAAGTGATTGATGCCAAAGGCGGCTCAAAGAAAATTCAATATAATGATCTTGGGCAGATGGTGTCGTATACCGATTGTTCAGGGAAAAGTAGTGCTTGGGAATATGATGAAGACGGTACACTGACCGCACAAGCTGCTGCGGATGCACAACAGGTTCAGTATCTCTATAGTACTCAAGGTAAAGACACGGGGCAATTACAAGCAGTCATTTATCCTGATGGATTAAAAGAACAATTTGAACATGATGAAGAAGGGCGTTTACTTAAGCATACCGATAGCAAAGGCTTAATCACCCAATATAAATACAATCAAGTCGGGCTATTAGAGCAACGGGTCGATGCCAATAGTCACCAAATCGGCTACCAGTGGGATAAACAAGGTCGAATTCAAAAAGCTGAGCAATCAAAACCATGCCGAATATCTATTTGACTATAATCGTTTTGGGCAATTGGTACGTGAACAAGCCTTTGATGGTGAAGAAAAGCATTTTACACTATCATGACAATGGGTAACTGTTTCAAATTCGCCAACCAAATATTCTGACTCAATTCGGCTATCATACGGATGGTTCGATTGCGTCAAAAACATTATACCCATTTGCAAACTCGACATCGTCAAGTTGAAGAATTTGAATACAACTTAAATAATCAACTCAGTAAAGCGACCAATACAGAAAGCCAAATTGATTTTTATCGCAATCAACTTGGACAATTGGTACGTGAGCATCAACACTATAAAGTAGCGAATCTAACCCCACTCACAGCAGTATTACGTTATGAGTACGATGAATTGGGGAATTTGACTCAAACCATTCGACCAGATGGACAAGTACAAGCCAATCTAAGTTATGGATCAGGGCATATTTATGGTATTGCTTTTAACCAACAAGATATGGTGGCATTCCAACGTGATGATTTACATCGTGAAACCACACGACTGCTGGCCAATGGTTTAGTGCAAACTAAGAATTATAATGATGTGGGCTTACTCAGCTCACAAGTCATTCGCCCAGAACAAGAAACAACGGACAGGGTACAATTTCAAGTAGAACGTCATTATCACTATGATAACAACTACCTACTGACTCAAGTCGATGATAGTCGTCTAGGAAAGTTAAATTACCAATATGATCTAATCGGGCGTTTAATTAAAGCGCAAAACCCATATAAGATCTGAAAGCTTTAGTTTTGATCCTGCGGGGAACTTAATTGATCCAATTGCTACACAAGCTGCGCAAGTGAAAAATAACTTGATTAGCCAGTATCAAGGCAAACATTATAAATATGATGCACAGGGCAATGTGATTGAAACCACTCAAGCAGGTCAGACCTTAAAACTCACTTGGGATAACTTAAATCGTCTGATTCAAAGTGACAACAATGGTCAAATTACTGATTATGGTTATGATGTTTTTGGTCAGACGATTATTTAAGAATAACCAAACAGACCACAGTTTAACTTTATTTGGTTGGGATGGTGATCTAATGATATGGGAGTCATATCAAGCAAACCAAACTCAATCAAAACTGCAATGACTATACCAAACACTATGTCTATGAACCGAATAGCTTTGTACCACTATTACAGACAGGTTATGCAGGCTTTATTAAGCTGATTGAAACACCTGACTATCGTCAATTCCAAAACGTACCTTATTCGATTTATAAAGATCCTGTATGGAAAACTGAAACCAGAAAGAACAAAGCTGAATTAGAACGTGTTGCCTTTTATCACTGTGACCAAGTCGGTACTCCACAAACTTTAAGTAATGAGTTAGGCGAGTGTGTTTGGGAAATCAAACAGGATACATGGGGCACAGCTTTAGAAATAAATACAACAAACCAAGACAATCCATTGCAACAAAGTAATATTCGTTTTCAGGGGCAATATTACGATAAGGAAACAGGTTTACACTATAACCGTTATCGTTATTACGAACCGTATAGTGCAAGGTATGTGAGTAAAGACCCCATAGGATTATTTGGAGGATTAAATAACTACAGCTTATGTAAGTGATCCAAATCAGTGGGTGGATCCGATGGGGGTTAAATGAATCACTCGGAAGTGCGATGAAAGATGCTTTTGTAGATAGGATACCTGGTTCACAAGTACCGAGTAGATTAAAAAATAAACCGGCTGCAGTTCAAATGACAGATCGAGTTTTAACTGGTATGAATGCAAATGTTACTGCTGCTGCTTTAGTTGGAGTTAGTGCTTCAGCATCATATGATGGAAATGGAAAGTATAGTGTGAAAGGTGGGAATACATATGGGATAGCATTGGAAGCAACAACAACTAGAGAAGTATTAAATGCTGGCAATTTAAAAGATGGGAAATATTATGAAGGATGTGCAAGTGCAGGCGCAGGATTGGCAGTGAGTGTTTGTGGAGGTTATTCAATGAATGGTGGTTTTTATGGAAATATTGCCTTGGGTGTTGGGTTAGGGGCATCTTTAAGTGGAGTTAGCGGAGAAAAAAGATCATATGATCCTTTAGCCCCAAAAACAGTAATCGATCATGAGCAATTAAAAAGAAATCAACAAATGCTTCCACGGGCTCCCTTAAATTTTGGGGGGATTAAGATAAATGTCAGATGGGTTTATTTTATTTTTATTTTTATCATCACTGCTTCTGTATGTTATTTTATTTTGTATAGTTCGATTTTATTTGTTTAAATATTTTATTAGTAAAAATATTGCAAAAGATTATTTGGATTTCAACTTGAAAAGTTTTCAACATACTAAGTATCTTTATAAAATAGTTTTTAAAAATTTTGATAATCGTGATTTTTATGCAAAAAGGCTAAAATTTTTATATTTCATACAGATTTGTTTTTTATTGATTTTTGTTTTTTCATTTTTTTTAATGCTGAGTTGATTTATGAGATTATATGTTATTTTGTTTTTTTTAATGTGGTCTAATATTTTATATGCTAAATGTATTAAAGTTGATGATTTGAATGAAAAGAAAATAATTATAATGAGTTTATATTCTTTGCAGGGAAATCAAAATAAAATTGATGAAGATATTCAAAAGATGAAAGATGGTTATTATGTGGATTATTATTATGGATACTCATATTTGATTGGAAAAGATAGATTGAAAAATTATGAGCTTGCTGAGTTTTATTTAAATAAATCCGCTAATTATTGTTTTTCACCAGCCCACTATTCACTAGGTTATTTGTATTATTTACAAGGGGATTTAATAAGTGCTAAAAAATGGTTTATTTCGGCGAAGGAACTTGGGGATAATTTAGCTGCGCATCTGTTAGGCACTATCTATAAAAATGAAAAAGAAACAGAAAAAATGATGGAAAATTTATTGTTTGCTGAAAGTAATGGTTTTACACCCTCTATTACAGAATTAGGAGTTATTTATTATGATGGTACTTTAGTTGAAAAAAGATTTACAAAAAGCATTTGAATATTTTGAAAGAGCTGCTTTAAAAAAATGATCCATTAGCTCAAAATAATTTAGGATGGATGTATGAACATGGTGAAGGTACAGAAAGAAATATAGAAAAAGCTGAATATTGGTATCGAATAGCTTCTGAGAATGGTTTTGAATTAGCAACTAAAAATTTAAATAAACTAAATAATACTAGTGAAAATAAGATTTCATTTTAATGTAAATGTTGTTTTATGATAGTGTTTTTTTTAGAGTTAATTAAACGAGGATAATATTGTCCTCATTTATACTATGGAAATTGTAGGTGGGTACAGTTTAGTTGCAAAATACTATAAGCGTTGGAGAATATCATTAACTAATGGAAAGGGAGTTGACATTACTAGAAGTAATTCTATTCCATTAGAAGAAGTTGTTAATAAAGTAAAAAATAGACTTGGTTTAGGTGATTGAAATGTTAAAATATTTATTAATAATTTTTTTCTTTAGTATACATTAGTGGTTGTACAGTTTAAAAATAATAAAAGTGATAGAATAAATTTTGAAGAGTTATCGAAAGAATTGTTTTTATCTTTTGGTTATACAACTAAAGTAATTTTTCATAAAGAGGAATTGGATTTAATAAATATTTATATTAGTAAATCTAAAATGACAAAAAATTATTTTAAAAAAATATTGAAAGTGTTTTGTTGAAGAAGGGGTGGGTTGAAATACCATCAGATTTCGATGATCAATTTATATATTGTTTTGATAAAAAAAATGCATTGGAAGTTTTATATCCAACAAAAGAATACTATGGTGATGATAATGGGAATAGTATTGATGTTGATAAGGATAGTTTGGACAAATGGATTGTGACTTTTAATTATAATATGTATGGAATGACAAGTTGTAGTAATTTTAAAAAAATAATTTAACATGAAGGTGTGTATTTTAAAGTGGTTGCTTTTTTAATTCAGTAGAATTTAATCTGAAATTATTAGGCTGTGATAGTTATTTTAAGATTAGAGAGGCATATGGATAAGATCTATTATTTTTTCTTAAATTGCAATTTATAGTACACCTAGATAAATTTAGTGAGATTTTATATGTTTAGAAAATTAACAATATTAGTCATTTCAATAGGTATAAGTGCCTGTGCTAATTCTAATACAGAGCAAAAAAGTCTAACTACGTCTTGTGAGGTTCAGAATGAATATGGTTCAATTGGGTGTGGAATAGTTCCTTTAAGTATTAATAAAGAGATAAGTAAAAAATTTAAAGATGAATGTCCGTTTGAAAATAAAAGTGTTGATGATAATTATATAAATTGCCTACGAAAGTATAAAGAGAAACCGTTAGAGGCATTTAAGTTAGGAAATATAGAGTTTTATGGTAATCATGTAAATCAGGATATAAAAAATGGTCTAGATCTAATTAAATTTTCTTCAGATCAAAAATATCCTGAGGCTATGGTCTGGTTAGCTAAGTTTTATGATTCTTTAGGAGAGACGGATAAAAGTTTTAAATTAATTAAAGAAGCAGCTCAATTAGAAAATCCATTAGCTATGTACAGTTTAGGGTTTCGGTATAGTAAGGGAATTGGTGTTAATGCTGATAAGGAAACTGCATTAAAATGGTTAAATGAATCTAAGGAATATGTGCCTGCGGCATATTCAGAAATGGCAACAATATATTTAAATGATGGTGATGTTAACAAGTTTATTGAATATAATAATAAAGCTTTAGATGAGAAATATTGGTTTGCGAATGTTGAATTGGCTGTTTTATATTTGGGAGGTGTTCCCGGTTATGAAGGATATAGGGACTTTACAAAAGTCCAAAAAATATGCGCAAGAATTAATTAATAAAAAAATTTCAGTTGGTTATTTTATTGATGCTCAAATTCTGGAAATTGAATCCAATAAAATACCTAATTCAAAAATATGTGAACTTTACAAACAGGCATATGATGGTGGATTTATGTTAGCAGGTATAAATTTATCGAGTGAGTATTTGTTGGGTAATAATTGTTCTAAAAATTATGAAAGTGCTTTAAAAATATTTAGAAATATATTTTTAAATACAATTGGTGAGACTAAAATTATGTCAGCAACAAATCTTGGTTATATGTATTTAAATGGGCTGGGTGTTCCAGTCGATTTAAATAAGTCGAAAGAGTATTTACAATATGCCTCAAATTTAGGATATCAACCTGCTATTGATATGTTGAGCCAAATACAATAATTTTTTATCCTTCTATTGTTTGAATTTTTTAATTCAAACAATAGAAACTTAATTTGTCTAATTAACAAATAAGTTTAATATAGAATTTGAATAATAAGATTTTAATTTTTGCAGAGCAAGAATGTGTTATATAGGGCGTTTATGAAAGTTTTTTTTATTAATTACGCTAATTGTAATATTAGGGATTCTAAATGGATGTATAAATTATAATACTGAATCTAATCATGTGGAGTTCATACAAGTTCCATGTCAAATATCTAATGCCAACGGAACGATTGGTTGTGGAAAAATACCGATTAGTATCAGAGATGATGTAAACAAAAAACTGTTTCCAAACTGTCAAATAGACTTTGAAAATTTTAATGATAGTAGTAAAAGTGCTTAGAACAGAATGATAAAAGACCTGCTGATGCCTATATCTTAGGAAATTTAAAATATTATGGAGAGTTTTATGATAAAAATGAGGCAGAAGTATTAAAATATATCGAATATGCTGCAGAGCATCAGAATCCTCAAGCTAAATTCTGGTTAGCTAAAAAAATTTGAAGCAGAAGGTAATATTAATTCTGCAACAATATTAATAAAAGAAGCAGCTAATCCAGGAAATCCTCTGGCAATACATAGTTTAGGTGCAAGATATAGTAGAGGAATTGGTGTAGATAAAAATTTAGATCAAGCATTATTATTATTAAATCAATCTAAAGAATATATTCTGCTTCTTTTTCAGAGATAGCTTTGATTGAACTGCAAAAAGGTAATATAGAGGGGTTTATTAAATATAATAACATTGCAATTGATAAAAAGTATTGGTTTTCTTATGCTGATTTAGCTGTTTTATACTTGGGAGAAATGCCAAATCTTGAAGGTTATCGTGATTTGGATAAAGTTATTGATTTATCGAATAAATTAATAGAACATAATGTTGCTGTAGGGTATGCATTGAAGGCTAGAGTATTACAATATAAATCAGATGGAGTTGCTAATCCTGAGATTTGTGATTTGTATAAATTATCTTTTGATAAAGGTTATTTATCTGCTGGTTTAAGCGTTGGTTCTGAATATTTGTTAGGTAATAATTGTTCTAAAAATTATAAATTAGCATTAACTACTTTTAATTCACTATATAGCGAATCAGATAAAGACATAAAAAAGTAGCCCAGCAGCCTCAAATTTAGGTTATATGTATCTAAATGGATTGGGAGTTAATCGGGATTTAAATAAATCAAAAGAATATTCAGAATATGCTAAACCATGGATTTCAGCCTGCTATAGATATGTTGCAAAAATAAAATAATCTTCTATTGTTTTTCTATTGTTTTTCTATTGTTTTTTCTATTGTTTTTCTATTGTTTGAGGTTTTTAATTTTGAACAATGAGAAATTATATTTATTTAATAGGAAATTTAAAATTAGAATTTGACTAATACGATTTTGATTTCTGTAGATGAAGAATGATTTATATAGAGGGTTTATGAAAGTTTTATTGTTAATCCCATTGTTTTTAATATTTTGGGAGGTTTAAATGGATGTATAAATTCTAATACTGAATCCAATCGTTTTTTTGATGTTATAAAAGTTCCCTTGTGAAATAAATTTTCCAATGCAAAAATGGAGATATAGGATGTGGTAAAGTACCTATTAGCATTAATGATGAGGTAAACAAAAGCTTTTATCCAAATTGCGATATAGACTTTAATAATTTTACTAAAAATGAAAAGAAATGTTTAGAAGAAAACTATAATAGACCAGCTGATGCATATATCTTAGGGAGTTTTGAAATATTATGGGTAAATATTTTACTAAGAATGAAAGTGAAGGATTTAAACTTATAAAATTTTCACAGATAATAATAATCCTGAGGCGAATGCTTGGTTAGGAGATTATTCCTTTCAAAAAAGGTGATATTCAAGAGTCAATTAAATACATAAAAATAAGTGCAGATTTGGGTAGCTCCTTTGGGAATGCATAATTTAGGTGCAAGGTATATTAGAGGAGTGGTGTTGAAAAAAATACAGAAAAAGCATTATTTTTATTAAATCAATCAAAAGAATTTATTCCAGCCTCTTATTCAGAAATAGCATTACTAGATTTACAAAAAGGAGATGTTGTTGATGGTTTATTATTGAAAATAATACTGTATGATTGAAAAAAATATTGGTTTACTTGTTGGTTGCTTACCTCTTTATATTTAGGTGAAATGCCAACAAACTTGGAAGATTATCGTCTAAAAGCTGATTTATTGGCAAACAAACTAATTGAATGATGTAATCGTTGGTGATTTGTCTAAACAAGAGTTTTTTGTTATCAAAATCTAGAACTCCTGGAATTTGTAAATTATATAAAGATTCGAAAATGGGTATATGTCCTGCTGGTATAGATTTGGGTGCAGAATGCTTTATTTAGGGAGGATTGTGATAAAAACTATAGGCAAGTTTTGGATATTTTTAATGTTTTTTAACTCTTCAGATAAGATATTAAAGTTGTTTCTGCATCAAACATGGGATATATGTATTTATGTTTAGGTGTACCAAAATATATATTGCAGCTAAAGAGGTTCTTGGAAATAGCTTAAATGGAGGTTATGAGCCTGCTAAGGATATGTTAAGGCTATAGATCTTTTAAATTGATTTTAAGATCTCTTAAATGGGATAATAATTTAAGAGATCTTTTGAGATTGCTAGCTCATAAAAGCCATTGTAACGAAGCCTATCAAGAAATCGAGTCTAAAGTTAAATGAACCACAGTACAATAAATAAGAAAGTATTTTTATATGTTTACCATAATTATTGAAGTTGTGTTGGGGTAATTTATATCTAATCTCAAAGCAGAGGATCATCCTTGTTTATTTTGTTTGATAAAGGGATGCTTTTAGGGTTGACAGGTTTTTTTAGTGGTTAGTTATAAT